>JAJIYU010001224.1:0-37738 GCA_030144865.1 Tinospora cordifolia | reverse complement strand
AGAGCAGCAGCAGCAATGGATGGAAGTAAGAGCAAGAAGAAGAAATCCCCTGAGATTTCTCAGCAGCAGTTCGTCTCCATCATGGCTCCATTAATCGATCTTGAAAAGGTCTTTCTCTCTGTCATCTCTTTATCGTCCTATTTATACACACACCACTCATGCTTAATCTTCAACTTAAAAATTTTCCTTTCTGGTATTCTTTGGTCATTAGGAAGCTGAGATATCAGCTTCCATTGATTCTGGATCGTCTCGTAGCCTTGATGCAGCTCAGAAACGAGGTTCCACCATGCTTAATCTCAAATGTGTTGATGTTCAGGTAGGTTGCTTTCTTTGCTTCATTCTTCATTTGATTGAACTCTTTCTTGTTTCTGTTAGCACATTTTCAGTATCAAGTTGTTTTGGTTTTTTCGAGTCAGACGGGATTGATGGGAAAAACTCTTCTCGAGTTTCAATCTACTAAAGGAGATGTTCTTCCTGCTCATAAGGTGCGTTTATTTGTGACTTCATCAATTATTTTTATTGGTTATTGTTGAATTTCATTTAATTTTGCAGCATTTACAGATATAGAATTTGTTGGAAATTTTTTTTTCAGAAAAATAATTGAAGTAATACAAATGAATAAAAATATCAATAACTAGAATAAGAATTAGAAAGAAACCTTAACGATGGGCTTAAGGTAAAAAGATCCTCATCTTCACCTGTGCTTTGAAGTTCCTTGAGACTGTCTTTCTAGAACTCTGCCGACAAATCCAAAATTGCAGGATTTGAAGATGGATACCGGCAAACTGGAATTCACAGAATGTTTATTCTATAATACAGAAAACACATAAATTTTTCTTGTTTCAGATGATGTATATCTGTCTAACTCACTTATTTATAGATAAATCAAAATTCTACTAAACAACAGTACTGTTCATATAAAAGGTATGCCTGAATGGCTATGAACTTTCAAACAACAGTTTAACTTAATTTAAATTTTAAATTAAAACTCGGAAATTAAAAATAAATTAAATTCAAAATTAAAAACTATCATAACTAAAGAAGTTAGTTACATTCAAAATAAAACGCACCATAACTAAAAAAATTTAATTGTTTAAATAAAAAAGACCAAGGCCTCAAGGCATTGCCTATGATTTAGAATATTTTGTTATATGGCTAGGCCCAAGCCCAAACTTCCACTTCTCTTTTACTTCTTTCTTAATTCAAAGATTTACTTATGGTCAACACATATGCCTTACAGTTGGTGACGGGATGACCTTTCGCTTCTAGGAGGACAAATGGATTGGATAGGAGTCATTTGCACAATCTCTTCCATCCTTATTTAGACTATCCTCACACCGTGACAAGCTCATTGCCTTTTCTACCACACTCGCAGGACATCCTTGTTGGAGTTTTCATTTTCCAAGGGCCTTAACAACTGGGGAACAAAGCGAAGCAACTACTCTTCTTGGAATTTTAGATGGCGTCTACCTATCATCAACTCTGGATTAATACTCTTGGTCCATAGAAGCGAACGGTCAATTCTCTTGCAAATCTCTAATATATTATCTTTCTTCTCCTTCGAATTCAATCCCCCAAGCTGATCACTTCTCGATACATGTGTGGAAAATGTACATCCCAACCAAGTTCATGTCCTTTGGCTGGCTTATAGCATATAGAGAATCAACTTATTGGACAACATATAGAGGCAACTACCAAATCATTATCTCTTACCACGATGCTGAATCTCATGCTTTCAAGGTAAAGAGACCAGTGGAACAGTTGTTCTTGAAGTGTGGATGTGTTAGAATTGTGTGGGATCGATGGTTTTCCTTTTTAGAAGGAAAGGTCTTTAAACCATTGAATATTGAGGAATGCCTGTTGCAATGAAGGGGCAACATCAGTAGCACTTTCCAGGAACCATCCTATGTAGCCATTTTTGCATCCATGTGGCAAATGTGGTCAGCGAGGAGTAGAAGGATGTTTACTGGAAGAACTTTTGGACAGCATCAGACTAGTGGCTAGCTTGTGGATTTACATAACTGGAACAATTAAAGGTCCATCCATGGCTGACTGGCTTTTTAATTGGGGAAGGTGTCTACATGATCTTTAGATGATTTTGAGGGTAAACTGTCATGTAAGAGAAGGCTCTGAGTATACACAAACCTAGTCAATGTTGATTGGCTAACTGTAATTGTAATTTTTTTTTGTTGGAATAAAATCTTTGCTTCTTCTCAAAAAAAAAAAAAAAAGACGCTTTACACATTTCCATTCTTATAAAGTTCACTTCACCTTTTTCCTTCTTTCCTATGTGTGAATAAACTTTCCTATTCAAACATCCATTTCTTATTCTACTGCTGTTTTTCCACTCATCCATATAAAACATACTTGCTAAGCCAGGGCCAAACAATCTTATGCTTGCCACTTGTTATTTATTATCACAGTGACTTGTGCAAAGCATTATTAATGCTTTGTAACTATGATAATTTTATGCTTTGTATTTTTATTTTATTTATGGAAATTTGCTTTCAACATGAATTTTTTATTGTTATTCTATGCAAGGTTATCTATGCATTTGGTCATTAAGAAATTAAGCTTGAACCTGTGACAAGATAGCAAGCCATTACCTTCATAACCTCAATTGAGTAAAAAGAAGAGGACATCTTGGGGGCCTTATGGCATTGAATGGTGACCATTGTTAGATGCTGAAAGCAATGATCTCTAATTGTGAAGGCAGCATAGCCATTGGATTAACTTGGCCTTTCTTTCAGAAATGTTGGGACAAAGGTGACCAGTACTGACCTAGCAAAGGTCATCGGAGAATTTTCCCAAAGCGGAACCATTGGTAGTTGCGCTAGTTAGTGTGCTTCAATCCAAAAAACTTTATTCTTGGAAAGTATAGATTATAGGCATGCCTCAATGGCAAACCATTACCTTCACAACCTCAATTGAGTAACAAGAAGGGATCCTAGACAGATTAGGGCTTTAAATGGCAACCATTTTTAGAGGCTGAAGCAACAATCTTCAATTGCAAAGGTAGCAAAACAGTTGGATTCACTTGGGCTTTCTTTCATAAATGTTGGTGCAAAGGTGGACAATATTGGCCTAATAATGGTTGTGGGACGATTTTCCCAAAGTGGAATAATTAGTTTCGCACTAGTGAGTCATAAGTTGCCTCAATTGCAAAAAAAAAAACATCATTCTTGGAAAGTATAGATTATAGATTGATTTGTAATATAATTACAAAATATCTAAATCAAAATTAGAAAATAGGTAAAGAATGTGCTTCAAATTTTTACTTTCTAACTGGAATGAAGATAAATGGTGCCAAGAGTCAATTGCTAGGACTCAACATGCAAGAAGAAACTGTGGAAAACATGGCTGCATCACTTCGTGTATACCCGGGTAAGTGGCCCCTAAATTACTTAAGCCTACCATTAGGAGGGAACCCCTATAAAATTGGATTTTGGGATGCAATGGTGCAAACTATTAAGCAGCGAATAGCAGGATGGAAAAGAAGCTATTTATCCGGCGGGGGGGATAGAATTCTACTTCTTAGGATTGTCCTAGAAGCTCTGCCGACTTACTTCCTTTCAATCTTTCGCATGCCAAAAATAGTTGCTTCCAATATTGAGAAATTGATGCGAGATTTCTTGTGGAAGCATGAGAATTCAGAGCAAGGGCAGATTACGGTAAGATGGGAGTAGGTCAGTAAAGAGATAAAAAAAGGTGGGCTAGGAGTTGGGGGGATGATCAAACGCAACATGGCGTTGCGAGAGAAATGGCTGTGGCGAATGATGGACAATTCGAAGGCTATATGGGCTCGAATAGTGCGCAATATTCATGGGACTGAAGCCTTTGGGAGAGAAGCTGGATTAAACAGGAGAAGCAGTCATCGACTCCCTTGGAAAGATATTTTTAGTTTGTATGGCAAGTTCAGACCTTATATAACCAAAAAAATTGGGAAAGGTGATCAAGTAAAGTTTTGAAATGATATTTGGTGTGGCAAGGATAAACTTCAGGATAGGTACCCAAACATCTACATATTATCCCAGAAAAAAGATGCCACAATTACTGAATTTAGAGGTAGTAGCATGGTGGAGGGGAGGATTCAATGGGGATGGAACTTGCATATATTCAACAACATTAGTGACGATCATGTGGGAGAGCTAGGAGACTTGTTAAGCACTCTTCACAACTTTCATTTGAACGAAACCAATGTAGATGATAGGCCCACATGGAATGAGGACCCTAGCAGAAAGTTTATAGTGCAGTCTTTTATGGATACGTTATTAGTTCGGTCAAGGGGGCAGTTGTACATACTTGTGGAATTCATTTGGGACACTAAGACCCCTTTGAAAGCCAAGATTCTCATGTGGATTATTAGCTTAAATAGACTACAGACTCCAGAGACCATGCAGAAAAGACTCCCTTACCATATTCTTAATCCATCCATTTGTCTTATGTGCGGGAAAAGTGGGGAGACAACCCAACATCTGCTAGTAGAATGTGACATGGTGCAATCCCTCTGGAGACATTGGAAGCAAATCAATAGTAGCTTCATTCCCCCCGCTGTTCATGCTCTGTTTCACATTCTGGAAAGGGGTGTATCTTCCAAAATCAAGCCATACTAGAGGGTTGTGTTGGCCACTATATGGTACTCTACATGGGAAGAAAGGAACTCTAAAATTTTTTTCGAGAAATGGAAGTCGGAAAGGATGCTTTTGGAAAGATCCAACATTTATCCAACATTTTGTTTGCTATATGGATCTTAAACACCAAATTAGGAATAGGATACTCTTTTGGGGAATGACTATGTAAGGGAGGAAGCATTTCACAATCTTTATAGTCTTGTATTAGTTTACTAAGTCTGAGTATCTCATCCGGCTTATATGTACTCATCTTGTATGTTTTAATATAATAGTTTCTGTTTCAAAAAAAAAAAAATATAGAAAATAGGTAAAGGAGAAAAAATGTAATTTGTATAATGGAGAATCACGTAGTGTTTAAGCTTGAGAAACACACGTTGAAAAAAACTTTGCGCTTTATTTATTCTTTATTTATTTGTATTAACCCTCCTCAAACTTTTAAAAAGCTTTCTAAAAGCCCTACTATTTGCCTAAAGCTTGGCCTAAGGAATTAAGTTGTGAATGGCCTAGGCGATGAATTTGTTGTTGTATAGGCTCACCCTGACAATACCAGTCTTGTAAATAGAGGGCGAAGGGAAAATCAAATGTTAGAAAGGTCTTTTAGATGGGAAGATCCTCTATCCTTATTTCCATTCACATTGAATTTATTTGTATTGGCAAAAAATGGATCAGTGTTTTCAAGGTGACAAGACAATGTCTAGGCATTGTCTATGAGAGGTGTTACCTAGGTGTAACCTAAATGTGGCATAGGTGACAAAAAAAAATTATTGTAGGTCCCTTGATAAATAGGGATTTACAGGTCCACAAAATATTAATTCACATATATATATAAATTTTTATGAAATTTGAACAAAAATTGTGTTAATTAAAATCATGTCCACAAAATATTTATTCACACCACCATATGAATTATTCAATTAATTTGACGAAATTGAAAGTTTTCTCATGTGTCAAACAAAGAAATTTGTTTAGCACCCAAAAAAAAAAACAAATTTGTTGGACAACAAATATCTATTGTTGGAGAATTCTCAAAGGGTCATCAATTGTTGTCAAAAATTTTGACGATGTTTATTGATTGGAACAAATGGAGAGAATGGGCTTAGTAAGAGAAAGTTTTGAGGGTTTACCATTGAAGGGGTGGTTGTTTTAATATATATATATATATATATATATATATATATATATATTTTTTTTGTATTTCTTTGAATTAGAGAGACCCCTATACTTTTTGAATACTTCCACAACCCCCCACTAACTGCTTAGCTTTGTGCCTAGGCACTTTCTGCCTAAAATGCGTAACCATTGCCCAGGTGGGCCATCTTTGAAACAATGGAATTGATAAGGCCAAGGAAAGCAATGTGGTTAGAGTATTCTATTGGTTGGTTTGAGATTTCATTGAGAAGGATGATGAAAAACATTAAGGACCTGTTTCACCAAGAAGATATAAAAAGGAGTTGTACACTATACTCAAATTTGAGAGCAAGTTTCTTCGACGGAGAAGATTGATTGAAAATAATTATGGTTGAAAAGAAGTATTAATTATGCTTGGGAAGTGGTTGTTTTTTGAAGCAACAAGTCTTTTTTGTTTCTTGGTTTCAATTGATGTAGATGTGGGATACTCACAGTAAACTCTCTTCGTCTTTTCTTTCTTATTTGTGTCACTTTTCTTTTAAAAAACACTGCTGAACTTTTGCTAACATCTATGTTTTAGATACTAGTGGGACTATGATATTATGGTACATCATTGCTATTTCCTAATAAATTGGAAGATTTAATGCTTCTTGATATTTTGTGTGGCATGTTGCTAATGCATTAAACTTCCTCTTCTTCTTCTTCTTTTTTTTTTTTTTTTTTTTTTGTGATTGTGGCCTCGATCTTTTCTAAGGAGGATGTGAGACTTTCTTTTTAATTTATTGATTCTTTTGGCTTGCAGTTTGGGACTCATGATGTGGTTGTGCTAAAACCTAACAAGGCTGATGTGGGGTCCCCCTCTCTTGGACAAGGTGTAGTTTATCGCCTAAAGGTTGTCTCTCTTATATCCCACCTGAGGGAAGATTGCACTAGCTTCATGAAGAATGTTCTCATTAGCATATTCTTATTATTTTCCATGTTGTACAGGATTCTTCGATAACTGTTGCCTTTGATGATATCCCAGAAGAGGGTTTAAATAGTCCTTTACGTCTTGAGAAAGTTGCAAATGAGGTAAACCTTCATTGTCAACGTCTAAAAAGTTCTTTTCTTTGTTTTTTTTTTTGGGTTTTTCTTGAGCTCATTGTTTGTTCCTACTCGCATTCTTTCCTACCATAACCACTTTCATATCCTTTTTCATCTGCTTTAATGAGCCATTACATGGAAGCACATCTATTTCTCAGTTGTCATTTTGAAATATAAATCATGGCATGGATTATAATTGAAAAATAACAACTATTCTGTTAGGAATTAGTATTGCTTTTCAAATTCAGATTATGGCACTTTTATATGTGTCTTATCTCATCAAGCTTTCAAATTTAAAGAGCGTCTTTTTCTATTGATTGTCAATTTCATGATTCTTGTTTTTTGTTCAAACTTTATATTATCCTCAAAAGTTCATTTGTGAAGTTTTACTGTAAAAAATTAATTGCAGAATAATCCATGAGTTGGGAGATTAGTGGTTTATCTCTTTACATGTCATCAATATTAGGTGTAGAAAAAAATAAAAAATCAAATCTAATATGGTTTCTTTTAGAAGTTCTATGATTTCCTCCTGCCAAAGGTTGCTTGTGATCTGTTGATTATGTAGGTAACATACCGAAGGATGAAGGATGTTTTAGTGCAATTAAGCAAAGGTTTGCAGAAGGGACCAGCTTTTGACTTAATTCCTGTATTATTTGGAGAGAAACCGCCCATGGTGTCCAAGAAGGATATCTTATTCACCCCAATCAACTCCAATCTTGATCATTCTCAGGTGCCATAGAACTTTATTTTCTTTTCACATTGGACTACGAAATTAAAAACTCAGTTGAGCTGTTTACATTCTGCTGAGCGGACTACATATATTTGTTCATTCCACTTTGTTTTTTCCCATGTTTTCTATTTTCTTTAAGAGTGAACCTGTTGCTATGCTATGGTACAAAGATTGTTTTTTATCTTTTTTTATTATTTATTTATTTATTTATTTATTTTTACTTCATACTGAGCGTAAAATCCAAGTACTCTACAGATAACAACCACAGATTTTGTTTTTCTTCTCCATCTATGCCCTTTGTAACTTCATACTGAGCATAAAATTCAAGTACTCTACAAATAACAACCACAGATATTGTTTTTCTTCCCCCTTTATGCCCTTTGTATATGTCCCAACTGGTCCATCTATTACCTTTTGATTCATTCCCTTGTGCAAAAGAGCACGCAAGGCTGAACGTACAGTTCTTTACCATGAAAGGAAATGTTGAATGACAACTTGCGCGTCTTTAATTATAGTGTAGCCTTGGCAGAAGAAAGTTAAATATGAGTGCAACTCCACTCAATAAAGCTCTTACCAACCACACAAGGTTTGCTTACATGAATCCATTTCTTTCAGTCCGTTTCTATCAATTCTAAGTTTTATGTTGCGAGTAGACTTGTGTTGGCTTGTACAGTGTTGATACTTATTAGCTGAGATCTTCCTTTGTCAATATCATTAATTTTAATTGTCAATGGATCACCTTGTTAACTAACATTTGTAATTTGCTTTATTGTACTGTATATGTCTACGCTATTTTAATTAGTTTTGCCTTTATCTCTGATTATGGCTACTTTTACTATTTTTTCTTATGTTCATTTCTGATTTTGTCGTTTAATGATTATTACATAAAACAGTCATTTATAATTTTATCTCTTCATGTTTTGCCATCTAAACAATCTGGTTACCCTTAGTTTTTTGTTGTGTTGTTCTTTTAATACTTGCATTTCTGTCATAATAATGGTTTAAAACAGGAAAGCTTTCTTACTTAGATGAGATGATTGAATCATATAAAATTTTAGAAGCATTCTTTTGTATTATCCATTCTACTTTAACTTTGGGGCTCACTTCATGTCACACTTCTTCATTGTAAATAATTGAATACAAATCCTTAAAGTCTTTGTCTTTCAGCATATCTTAACTTTAAATCTCCATCACAAGATTGCCTCTCAATTTGTATTAGTATTTCCACTAAAATTACATTGATTATATTTGAAATTAGTAGGATTAAAATTGTACATTGATAGGAGCACCAGTGTGAAAAATTGTGGTTAAATTAATCATTAATTTGTGTGATCTTTGGCTATTCATTTCTTGTCAAAAACAAAAAAGAAGTTTGACCATACTACCAAAGACTCAAAGTGATATTGATCTTTCAGTGGATTAAACATATGGTAAAAGCCAATGAAATACTTCCTATGAGGTCTCTTGTCTCAACCTTTAATTTTGTTTCTTGTCATTTACAGAAGAAGCATACTATGGTTAAGAAGTAGGAATGTTAATCACTTTGAAGCTTTTGTTTATTGACCTGTAACACACCGGGTCCCACTACGTGACGATATTGTCCCCACTTAGCCACAGACACACCATGGGGGTTTTATTCCTGGAGAGACTCGAACTCGAGCCACCCCCAAAAGGCCTCGACACTAGTGAACACCCGCGTATGCACTTATAGCCCAGTCTCAACTCTGAGGTCCAGCTGATGTGGGATTATTACAATCCACCCCCCTTGGAGGCCATCTTGTCCTCGAGGTGTACACCTGTTACACTCAGAGGCAACTCTGATACCATTTTGTAACACCCCGAGCCCCACTGTGACGATATTGTCCCCCATTTGACACGCCCAGCGTGGGGGTTTTGTTCCTGGCATGTGAGCCCAGCTCACACCCAAAAGGCCTCGTCACTAGTGAACACCCGCGTATGCACTCATAGCCTAGTCTCAACTTTGAGGTCCAGCCGATGTGGATTATTACATGACCACATCTTGCAGTGTAATTATTCCTTTGCAAACATTTTGTTGGTGCTTTATAGCTAGTAGCCACTATGAACAGTATGTCTGTGTACATTTACTGTAGTTTTGTAAGATTTGCAGGCGCTTTTGGCCAGTGGTTGTCACTTACAGTTTTTACATTAATGCTTTTACTTTATTGTCAGGTAGACAGATTGTTTTGGCCTATCTGGTTTTGCATGTGAGATCAACTTGTTTTGTTGTAAGTACCATGGCTATAAAGTGTAGTGCAGGTTATCTCTGCAATTGGAAACGTGCAGCCACTTGTGTAATTGTCCGTAGTATGGTATTCAAAAGTCTCACAAAATCATTGATTCATTTTCATCAAGTGAGTTGATATCAATGAAACTTCAATGAATGATATGTCCTACTAGCAGATTTGAGATTGTCAAATCTCTTACTCCATTTAATTTTTTTTCCGCATCCGTTGACTTCTCCACTGTTTTTACTTCTTTTAAGCAATTAATATAACTTTCAAACACTTGGCAATAGAAATTTCTGTAATTCTATATGTGATAGGCTTGAGCTACTTGCTTTTTTTCGTCAAAGTTGAAGAAGTGCAAAAATTAACCTCAAGTTTAAATGTATCAATTACCTTTTTCATCTAGTTCGACATTTCTTCTCTAAGTGAAGGTTGAAAATTTTAGCTTTAAGCAAATAATGTTACTTGATCTCAGAATTCTCTTCTCTTATAATTTGTTCCATTTATTCTTTATAATTTTCATTTCTTGTTTTCTCCTTTACATTTTATCTTGACTTTTGTTTTGATTTTGATCATGATGGTTGAAAATCTGATCAAACGTGATTGGTGTTGTATTTTTTTTGGTAGCAAATATGTTTTCCCTTTCATTAGTGAATTATTAATGCTAAATTCCAATTAAGTTTCTGGTTATGTAACAGTGGCCTCGAACTATTTGCATTTTATCTCATACACTGATGCAAATCACCATTTCTTCATTGCTCAGAAAAATGCCATTTCAAAAGCCCTTTCTTCCAAGAATGTATTCTTGCTGCATGGGCCTCCGGGAACTGGTAAAACAACTACTGTAGTTGAAGTTATCTTACAAGAAGTGAAACGTGGATCGAAGATCCTTGCTTGTGCTGCTTCCAATATTGCAGTTGACAACATTGTTGAGCGGCTTGTTCAGCACAGGTATAGATGGTCTGAAAGTGTACTGGACTTTAATGTAGTGTTTAGAATTTGTCCTCTGGTAAGACTGGTATTTGAAGTGCTATGACTTGTTTGATGTTTTAAGGACTAACCATTTCTTCTTCATTTTATTCTTCTAATTAATTCTTCAAGAATAAATTCTATTTGAATTTTAGTCTTATGATGCTTCCCTGCTTGAATTTTTCCCTTCTATTCTGAATTGTTTGATGTTTAATACCATCTTTGTGTCCAAAAATGATTTCCTATCTTCTGTTAAGGGTGTTGATCTCTTCTGCTTAGAGTAACTTAAGTGATCATTTTCTTCCTTTTGCTTTGATGGATGGGCAAAAACTCACTAAATGATATGAGTAGAGACCCCATATTTATCTGAAAGAAGGAAAAAAAAAAATGGAAGTTTTCCTTGGAATTATACACTTGAGAAGGCAAAGTTCAATGCCTAGTTGAGGTGAAATCGTTTTTGATGAAAGAATTCTTAAACTACATATGTCATTAGTTTTGTTAGTGGTTACAGTCACTTGCTATAGAACTTGAAGCTTTAATTTTTTATTTCATTGACTATGCATTACAAGGCTTCTTTTAATTTTTAATTAAATTTTTAGTTTAGTATGTTCAGGCTTACAGTCAAATAAAAACTGGTTGATTGACCCCAATTTTGTGTTAAAAGCCTTTATTTGATTAACATTTTCAACATTCATCTTAAATTCTTAGTGACCTACTTTGACCTTCATCTAGCATTGGGTCTTAAATGCTATTTTGTTCATACTTTGTTCCTTTTTGTAGAGTAAATTTGGTCAGATTGGGGCACCCTGCAAGACTGCTACCTCAAGTGTTGGAAAGTGCACTAGACGCAAAGGTATTCAACGCATTCACTTTTTTTTTTTTTTTAATGTTTTGCTTCTGGAAAAGATTTTATTATTTTAATGTACTTGGTTTTGCTTTTATCTTCTATTAGTTTGACTGGCAAAACGAATCTATTTATGTCTTGCATGTATATACATATGGGTTGCAC
The DNA here is from genome assembly GCA_030144865.1 of Tinospora cordifolia. NCBI lineage: Eukaryota > Viridiplantae > Streptophyta > Magnoliopsida > Ranunculales > Menispermaceae > Tinospora > Tinospora cordifolia. Next base: position 25,942 of record JAJIYU010001224.1, on the reverse strand, counting down.
TCTACCATATAAAGTTGTTCATAGTTAGTCTACAAATCAATTAATATGATTAGTTTGCTGGATTTTTTATTTTAACATTTTAATCTACCAGTTTAGAGATCTTATATTGTACCTTCAATCTGTTCCTAAGTCTGTGTATATGGTTCACAGAAAAATCTGTAAGATAGGCATCCTTTATCACTATCAATTTAAATGATTCTGGGGGATTTCTTCCAATCTCCTTATTTAATGATCTCAATGATCTCATTAGAAATCAGGGAGTGACAATTTCTATTTGATATAGCTATTTGTGCATGTATTTCATGATCAAGAAGCAGCCTCTTGTACATATTATTTATTAATTGACTATAAGTATAAGATACCTTGTTATCAACTAATCTTTTTTAATTTCTTTTCTTTGTCAAGTACTAATTTTGAAAATCTTGAACCATAACTTGGTATTAATGTCTAGTGTCTCAGTTTGGAGACTGATGCTTCAAATATTGTATGCCTATATAATTCAATATGCCCACTATACCAGCATCCAACTTCAATATACACCGTACAGACTGTGAAAATACTTACAAATCACACTCCAATTACATGTATAAACTCTTAAATATTGTTTTATTATGCATAATAAATAGATATTTGGCATTGTATATTCTACGTCCTACAAAATGATTCAGCTATATTATAAATTTCAGATCATGAGATATAAAGCTTTGCTGTTTATTTTTAAAAACTATAAGCATCAACTTTGTGTTAGAACAGTTACTCAAGACACTTGTGCCCTTAGGCTTCTTATGGAATTTTAGAAATGTGGATCCGCACCCTTTTTTACTGTTTTCACTGGTTTACACATCTGGTATCTCTAATTTTATCTGCCTCAGCACTTATTACATCTCGATCCATTTCTTCTCTGCCTTTCTTTTTACATTGCATTGTTGTTTAAAAAAATGTGCATTTATGTGTAGGTTTTACGAGGGGATAACAGTGCTCTTGCTAATGACATCCGTAAGGAAATGAAGGTAAGTATTTGGTTAAGAATTTCTTGAATGAATATATGTGAAGTTATTTTTTGAAGTCAAACTTATAGAGAATCAAGAAATAGAATGTCATACGTTGAAATCAAACCAACCAAAATCTTAGGTTCTGTTGTTGAACATCACAAAATTGCGTATTGAAACCCAATAGGACATAAATGTCAAATATCTTAAGGGACACTACAAAGAGTGCAGTGTCAATATCTCAAAAGATCAAGGACATTTCTGGAAAAAGGATATATATATGTCAATGTCACAAAGGATCAAGGGAATTTCAGGAAAAAGGATATTTGTGTTAATATGCAAAAAATCCAAGGACATTTTTGGAAAAAAAATAGGGGTGGTGGAGGTAAGGGAAATGCAGCCCTTTTTATTCTTTTTTCTCTATTTCTTTTTCTCTTTTGGAGTTAAAAATATTTGGACATTATGGAAAAAGAAATTCTGCCCAAAAAAGGAGGAAGGAAGTCCAGGATTTAACTGGTATGATTCTCGAGGTGTACTCGTCTTCATTTCTACGGTGTTGCATTCATCAATCATGCACATTGATTTTGGGGGGTAGATTGGCCTTTGCTGTCTGCTAAATTTAATCATTTAGTATGATTTACCCTGTTTGGTGGGAGAAGAAGTTACTTATGGCCATGTATTTGATCAATGATTAATTGGATATCCATAGGCCAAGTTTGATAAACAAGTTTTTTTTTTTTTTTTTTTTTTTAATAATTTTTGGCAAGATTATGTACATGCTTTTCATAATGTTAAGCTTGATGTTATGATTGTTGCAGTTATGATGTGTGTTTGTTATAATTGAATTCTATACAATTGATTTGTATAATACAAGGGAATTAGTAAGTATGACCATTGGGCTTTTAACTCATTCCTTTCACACTTTTAGGTTTTGGAGAAAGTTAGAGTGGATAATGGCTTAGACGTTAGAACTTCCTCGAAACTAAGTGAATTTCCACAAATTGTTTGTCAATTTTTTTTATCACTAAAGTGCAAAATGGATGCAAAATAGAAAATGCAAAAACTTTGCTGAAATTTTAAAAATTAGACAATATTGGATAAACTTCGATAGAATTTCTATTTTTCAATTCAAAAATGTAAAATTTAACAAATTTGATAAAATTCAACAAGATCTAATAAAATTCCATGTAATGGCTTTGTAAAGGGGGGAATATTTTATGTTCCATGTAATCTGTTTTGCTTGATGGTCGGACTTCTCGTCTGGCACGTAATCCTTTTTATTAATATATATCTATGAGTTTCCTTTTTCAAAAAAAAAAAAAAAAAAAACAAGATCTAATAAAATTCCATAGAGAAGTAAAAGATATCATTTTATCAATAGGAAAAAAAGAAATACCAACAATTGTATATTATTATTTTTAAGTTCATGAATTAACATAGTAATGTAAATTTTAAGAAGTAATTTTAATAGCTAATCATTATGTAGCTTATGGGATGTGTTTTATCAAAAAAAAAAAAAAAAAGAAAAGAAGTAAATAAATAAATAAACTTAAAACAAGAGAAAAATTTAAAACAATTCACATAACAAATCTTCTTTAAGTTAACTCTTATAAACCAAGACTTTTATCATGAAAAGAAAAGTAATATGCGTTTCATTAATATAAGGTATATCTATATGATGAGATGTCCTATAGAGTTGCAAAGTTTGCAAAATATTGGGCCAGCTGTTAGCCCATTCAACAAAACATAGCCTAAAGCTAATTTAGATGAGGAGATCCATGTTGCAAAAAAAATGATGGACCTCTTCCAAATCCTATCAAAAGCCGCCACACATTCTTAAATATTATTTTATCATGCAAAGATGTCCCCAATTCCAAATCGCCGATCTCCATTAATGGCTTGCAAAAAATTGGGATGCAATGCCCAACATAGGCACCTCAATCACCTTTCACAACAACGAGATGATTGGGATCCAATAAGCCTCAGTTGCTATCATAGCACACACCACACACACATACACACATACACACACACACATATAAAGTTCCCCAAAATAACAACCCATCCAAATAAAGGCAAAAACATACAAAGCATACAAAACTCTTTGGACTCACATTAGGCCTACTCAACAATGGCTAGGCCCTCAATGAAGCATTATCCCCTTGCCTTTATATAATGCAAGAGAACTTGGAAAGGAAATAGAGGGCGAGTCAAGGATGCCCAGCGAAATAGATTCTCATATATGCCATCAATTGTTCGTCAATAAAATCATGTATGTGTGAATGCCATGAGAATGTAAAACATGAGCTAATATGGGTAATAATATGTTTTCAAATCACATATATGCACAATGCAAGAAAACCATTTTTCATTTTCAATCATATGTGACTCTTCTTTCAATTTTCAACTCTAAACACATTAGGAGATTCCTTTGAATATGGGAACTTCAAGTTTAGGTTGTCTTTTCACAATTAATCACCGTGAGATTTGTAGATCCGAGAGTCTAAGGGCCAAGTGATGGTCATAGAATCCAAAATGAAGTATGTAACACCCCACTTCCCATACTTGGGCCCACGTTATCCGATAGTATATTTTTCTTTAATATTTTTGGGACGCTCCGGAGGTAGGCCCGTGTTACGTTAGCCTTTTTCGTTTCTAATTTCTATATCCATGAGATATCCTGTGCACATTAATTTATGTACAAAATAATTCATAAAAATTTATGACGCCATGGAATAAAATAATTCCTTTATCATTTAATGGAAAAATACCAAAGTAATAATTCGACCTTCATTACAATGAAATAAAATGAATAAATAGATTTGAGCCCACATGCCCTACAATGAATTTAAATAAAAATTCCTACATATTAAATGACTCCCATGCAGCCTTGATAATTAAATTCTTAAAATATTGAAAATAAGAAGTGAGTTATAAAGCCCAGTGAATCATTCTAAATATTTAATTTATTATTTCAACAAAATAAAATATGCATAACAGACACTTACAAGAAATTAAATTATTTAAACAATTTATTATTTCGATTTTTATTAAAGACCGAAAGAATATCCTCCAACATTCCAACCTAAGGGAAAAAGCTACTATACTAAACGCAGACCCATTGGAGTGAGGTATGATCAACTCCGAACCCTCTATTGCCTCATAACTCCTGATTGGAATGCTCACAGTGCAATTTCGACCTCGTGCCAGTATGTAGTCAAGATCTTTATTTAATCTTATATTAAATGAAAAATATAAAGGGTAACATTTCATCATAGATTATGCATAAAAATTAAACCTAAGCATGCATATTTTATATGATGTATATTTAATATTAAAAATCTAACACTTAAGCAAGCCTTATTTGAATCAAAATAATAAATTAAATTGTGGAAGTCATTTCACCTCGAGATCACTTTCTTCTGAACCTTCTTCAGATCTTTAAGATCTTTCCCCCTTACTTGCATTAGATTTGTGCAACACTCCTGTGCTACTACTCTGCTTGTTGTTTAGAACAGCTCAGGAAAAGAAAAGAAAATACTAGGTGCTAAGAGAGAGGCAGAGAGAGCAAGAAAGAATTCTATTCAGTTCTTGCTAGGATAGAAAAGAATGAAGGGGGAGAGGGGTTTATATGAGGTCTTCGGGGGCAAGGCTTGTAATTTTTGAGCATTTTTTGTATGGAAAATTTTCATTTTTATTAGGTTTTGACGGCTAAAAAAAATAATGTATTTTAGGGTTTTGGGGAATTTTTTCTTAATGTTTTTGATTTTTGGTTGAATTTTTTCGGTTTTCTCTCTTTTTTTTTTTTTTCCTTTCTTCCTTTTTTAACATTTCTTTTGAAAAACATGCACGCGGCTCGTGCGCGATTCGATTTCGCTCATGGGCTTCGACCCATGCGTGATTCTGAATTTTTTTTTAGTTACTACTATTATATATATATCGGTCCGACTCTAGAATGATGCCTATGCTAAATTTGCATTCAGGTTTGAGTCTTGCTAATGACAAAACTTTGCACCTAGTTAGTGACGGCTAAGGTGGGGACAATATCATCACGGTGGGCCCGAGTTGTTACAAATGGTATTTGAGCCGCTTTGTGTGTGACGGAGGTGTGAGTCTTAAGGACAAGATTGCTCCCAAGGGGGGTAGATTATAATATCCCACATCGATTCGACTCTAGACTGATGCCTGGGCTATCTCATTGTGCTGACGCATTTTGGAAGGCTCAGGTTCGAGTCTCGCTAAGGACAAAACGCTCCACTCAATCAGTGGTGGCTAAGATGCAGACAGTATCTTCATGGTGGACCCCGATTGTTACAAAGTAGTAGCTATATCCCTTAGGATATAAGGCTCACACTATTCTTGTTTCCTACATTTCATTAAAACCTCCTATGACAATAGAAAGGGTTTTCACTGCAGATTGAAGATGTTGAAGTGAGGTCGCGAAGGATCAACCAAAAAAAGTTCTAGATGTCGTTAGGTCTTTTGGTGGCAGCAATGATGAATTGTGTCGAAAACATTGGTGCAAAGAACCTCTACATCATTTTGGTGAAGGGGATCATAGGTCATATGAACCGATTGTTGTTGTCGTGCATCAAAGACATGGTTATGGCTATGGCGAAGAAGCGAAAGCTGGATGTGAGGAAGAAAGTGATGCTTGCGGTTATCATTAGGCAGTGCAAGCTGTGGCATGAAAAGGACGATCTCTACTTGTATTTCAAAGATAATGTTGGGGTTATTGTGAATCCAAAGGGTGAAATGAAAGGATTTGCCCTCTGATCTATGGCCAAGAAGGCAAGAATTGCAATTGTTGCCAATGCTTTTGTCTAGATTGTATTGGAAAGGAATGTGTTTTAGTTTGGTATATTAGTCTTCTATTGGCATAGGATTTTTTTTTTTTCTTTAGACTTGATTTTCAAGCACCTGAAGTTTTGTTTTATTACACAAAAGGATGTTTTATTTCTACCGTACCAGAATCCCAACGTTGATGTTGAAGTTTTTGGTATGAGAATTGACTTATTGCTTTGTAGTATCCATCTTGATACGATTTTGTTGAAAAAAAGAAAAACAGAAGATAGGGTTTTTCACACGATGCAAATGTGCTATTCAATTAGTCATTTATGATTCAACGTGCATATAAAGGCGTAGATGACATAAATGATTACACATAAATAAGAGATCTAGTCACAACCAAGCCACATGAGAGTAGTGCTAAGCACACACAAAATCCAATCCAAGATGGTAATTAGTCATATCATGAACATGTAACAATATTCGTTGGTTTATATGCATATTAAATTATTAATCTTCAAAACCGACGCACTTACATCCATAAACCATTTGCATCATATCTATTATTGTGATGAGATTCATAATAACATCCATTACTCAATTTCAACATCAAGACTAATTTGATACTAATGCCTCATTTGTGTATTAACAGAAGGTGGGCCAGATCATTCCAAATCAGCTTAAATGTACATATTATACAATTTGATCATAGTTAGATAAGAAAATCCCAAAATAGTTAAATTCTAAGCCAATACGAACCATAGACAATTTATGCACAAAAACCTCAAACTTGAACAAGAATTTGTAGAAAATTTTTAGAACTTCCAGCAAGTTTGTTTTAGTCCAAAGTATTATTTTTTAGCTCATTTTCATCTTATAAATACCATAAGATTCGTATTGGCTCAACAAGCAGTAGGACAAAACTATATGACTACATGTGATTTTGGATCAAGTTGAGTTACACCTTATGCCTCCAGCATGCAATTAAACTAATTATCATAATTAAATAACTTTGAAACAACACTTAAATCACATATATAACCTGCATGAAATTCTGGAAAGACCAAAGAAATATTCTACTCTTGAATTATCACAAAGAATTCATGAAAGAATCTAAAGCATATTTTTGGATAAGAACATGCGTAGTTCAAAATGATCATACCACTAGATTGGAAGCTTTGACTGAGAATCCAACTGTTCAGATTTAGTATCATTAAGACAAGAATCAACTGTCAAAAAGTCACCTAAATCTAATGGTTCAAAAAGGAGATGTGCCTCCTTGATGAACATCCAAAACAGTCATTTCCTAATTTTGTGTTTTAGTCAATCAAACTCAGGGATTTCTTTCCACACTAGGCAAAATATTTTCGAATTTTGACCGTTCAGAATGTAAAACAACAGGTCTTAAATACCTGACCAAATTTGAGAAAGGTCTAATGTGTATTTGGGAGAGCTGACACTTTGATCTAGACTGTGCAAATCTGCAGGGTTCTCTGACCAGCTCTAGTTTGAGAGATCATATCTCCTAGAAGCAGCCTTTGATCAACATCTCCACCGTTTAAACTGAATAAGACTTAGTTTTGAAAAACATACCATAATTTATGCTTGACATAATGGTGTATCATAGAGATCAAGCAACTAATGTTAATCCTTGGAAACTGTCCAGCCCCTCCTACTCCTCTTCTCGTCTCTTAGTACTTCTTGCACTTGTTTGAAAGAGAGAGGTTGTTAGAGACAAAGTGTTGCCATGCTATCCATGTGTTCATTTTATGCTTTCATGCAACACCATGTGGCACGTAGCCTATCATATTGCTCCATGCCTTCCTATACCCAATCAAGCAATCACAACTCAAATAAATGTTAAGTATATACTTTTTTTTTTTTTTTTAATTTTAAATGCTTCAAGCCCATATATATGATTCCCTAGTCCATTGGGCTTATCTATAGACCTTGACACATTCTTGTAACTTCTTATGGTCCATGTAATTTAATGAGATATATATACAGTATCTTAGCCCATTTAGTTTTCTAATGTATACAAATGTGTTAAATTTGGGCCATCTCATCTTACTTGTTTGAGCATTTATATTGATTGACCTATATTGGAATTACTGCACACATATAATTGATTTTTTCTTTGAGAGTGTTCGTGTGTGTGCGTATTTATAATACAAACAATCATGTGGCACATGATCACATGCAGTTAAAGTCAGGTACATATTACCAGAGGTAAGGGCCGGGTTGCATTTAACTGTGGGACTCCATGTTCCCACATCGTGTACCATATAATAAAAATATATATTTCCAATACTATTTAAGGGAAGGGGGAATAAACTCTGGAATTGAGGACAAGGCTTCTGCTTCTGGTGGATTCAAAATGGCTGAGTTCCACTTTCCACTTTGGCCATAAAACCTAAAAGATCAAACAGATCGTGGATGTCTTCATTGCCTTCTTGCAAAGACAACACCTTGAGGGGGATAATGTAGTGTTAGGGAATTTCTTTTGTAGTATATTGGCACAATATAACTTTTTCAGGCTAATCAGCTAGCCTCACAATTTAGCTTTATTTAGTATATTCGTTGTCTACATGAATGTTGATTGTGGAGAGTAGGGTTTTGTGTTGAAGGGCATTGGAGGAATGACTTGGATTTGAAGCTGCTCCTAGGATTCTTCTGGAATTGATGGTTCCACCCCATATTTGGACTTGCTATTGAATCATTCCTTACTGAAAATGTGGAAATAGTATCATTCTATGGCTCTGATAGTCATTATAGGCTAGGGAACTGCTCCTTTAGAGGTGATGGACCACACCATTGATCTTCCCAAAATCTAAACAGTTGTCCCATTTCCTAGGTTCCATCGAACCTGATTAAAAAAATGAAGGGTGTATTGAATGAATGAATTTCTTTGGAGATGAAAAACTGACTTCATTGCAGTGCAACATCTCTTGACCTTCACCCATAACAAAGACCTTGAGTGATAAAACCGCTAGAGCCATTTGCCAACAAGTGATTTATTCCTTAGGATTGATTTGCCAACTCCCAAGGCTCCTTGTTGAATACCCAGGCTGACCTAAGACCATTTGATTAAATGGCAGCTTTTCACTCTATCTTCATATTTTCACAAAAGTTTTCACATAAGCCTTTCAAGCTTGGTAGCTATTGTTGTTGGAATTTTGAAGGAAAACATGAAGTATGATGGAATAACCTTAAGAAGTGAGTTGAGAAGCAATGATCTTTCCACTCTTAATAGGTAACTAAGCTGCCAACCTTCTATTCTTCTTTGGATGGTTTAGATCACCGCATTCTAGAAAGATAGCTTCATCAGATTCCCTCCTAACAGGAGACCCAAATATTTGAGTGGCCATTCACGCACTGTTAACCACATCAAAAGGGCAGTCGATCGCATTTCTATGGATATATTGATGCCTCCAATATAGCTTTTAGAGAAATTAACTGTCAGCCTGAATAAAAGACTAAAGCTTTTTGGAATATTGATGGTGATTTCTCGATTGAGTGGGTCATTGTTATTAAAGAACAGATAGTCATCTGCATATTATATATGAGGAATATTGTCCTTATCTCTTCCCACCTTGAACTTATAAAACAAGATAAAAAAACATTAATTTAAACAATAAACTAACAAGTCAAGCATGGTGGAATTCAAACTAGCAAAACATATGGTTGAAAAGCCAGCCACCGCAAAATTAAATATCAAAACAAAGGAAAAGGATTAAGACCAAAAGTAGCCATTTCAAATTCATCAACTCACTTAAATATTGATAATGTTAGGTCATTTATTGTTATTAATATGTACTATTGGTTCGATTGGTTACTTAACTGAGTGTTTGCATGTCTATCGATGTGGTTTAGTAGGCTAAGAACATAGTGAAAAGGGCTTGAATAGTTTCTGAATGTGATTTAGCAGTCATGGTACATTGTGATTATGGCTCTGTCCTATATCCACATCTTGTGGTAAAGGACAACCACTTATTATTACACTCGGTTGTTACTATTTTAAATAAAATTTTGTTTCCTCTTGAAAAAGGCATGATTGAACACCTGTTAGGTTATTGATAAGGTGAGGAGGGACCATGACCAAAGAGGTCATGGGTTCAGCTTCCAAACCCCAACCCCCCTCCCCCCCCCCCTCCCCCCCGAGATTATCCAAACTCCTCAAGAGGGGTGAGCTTGTCTTACGCCTTGGTCTCCTAGGACCTGGCCTTGAGGGTGGGTGGGAACCCCCGTAAAGTAGCTGGATAGCCCCCATAAATTAGTCGGATCATAAGGGAAGGAAATCACGATCTTGAAAAAAAAGCACAATTGAACAAGTTGAGAAAAGCACGATCTCTCTCCTTTACTTTCTCTCTCTCTCCTCTTCTCTTTCTCGTCTTGCATCAACATCACTAATATAGTATAGATCTTAGTTTCCTAGTTTGAAATAAAACCAGGTATTAATATGTGGAAATTGGCAACCAAGTACATTTACCAAGCTTATGTAAGGTTTTATTTTATTTTAATTTTTACTATTTTAAAAATAATTTATATTCTTAATCATAGAATTTACAACTTTTTTCTACTTGGGTTTCTTGTACTAAGCTAGGAAAAGGATACAGTTTTGGGGATTGGCTATGTCAAAGAGCACAAATCTTGCATAGTCTGTATTTTTGATTGTACTTAGAGCCTTGATATCTCATCAAGCTTTGTTATTATTAATATAATAGTCTCTTTTCAAAAAAAAAAAAAATTTACAAGTTTTTGGTTGAATTGTAAATGCAGTTTTTTCCATTTAAATTGCTTTTATTAACTCTAATATTATAGGTAACATTTTGCATATGACATTATATATATATAACACAGATGAAAATGGGTAGGCAATTTTGTAGTTGATCTGAGTATGAACACATGTTGTTTCCAATTTAGAACTGGCTTGGTACACACAATGTGTAATTGCCTTTGATTTAACTTCTAAAATTATAGTTAAAATTTTGTATATGATATTTTTGTTTTTAACTTTTAATTTAAACTGGGACAAACTGGTTGGCAAATTTTGTAATTGAGCTGGGTATGAACATTGGTCTTGTATTCAAATCTAAAACTAGCTTAGGTGCATACATTGTGTATGGCTCTTATTGCAGGGCATTGTCTTGACGAGAATGTGTCTAAACTTGGTGTTTTGGCCATCAACTGGTCCAAGTCAATGATGGGTATACTTGAATACTACGACGAAAGTCAAGGTTCATTTTAGCATGTTCAACTACATCAGGCACGTGCATTCATGATGTTTACGTTGCATATGTTCCTTCTACTTAATTGCTGATGCTCAGTATTATATAGTGTGTTGTATGACTGTCTTTTTCTTGACAGTATAAATAATTTTCTCTGTGGGAATATTTATATCAATATAAGGAACACATAAAAAATCTTCGTTTTCAGTTTTTCTTATAAAGCTAACTAGTGTGTTCTTTCAAAAATATTTTTGGATGATGTTATTTATTTTCTCTCTATTGGGTTGTAAGTTCCTTTAACAAATACACATGCCATTGAAATGTTCCTGATGCATTTCCTTATCAGGCTTTGAATGGGAAACTTTTGAAAACTAAAGACAGAAACGCCAAAAGGGAAATCAAGAAAGAACTTAGAACTCTTTCCAAGGAGGAGAGGAAAAGGCAGCAGCTTGCTGTCACTGATGTCATAAAAAATGCTGATGTCATTTTGACAACTTTGACTGGTGCATCTTCCCAAAAGCTTGAGAATACGTCATTTGATTTGGTAATAATTGATGAAGCAGCTCAGGCCCTTGAGGTGGCTTCCTGGATAGCTTTGCTAAAGGTATCTTCTGGCCTTTTCTTTAATGTAAATGTGCAAATTCTGATATCCTACTTTCGATGGATGCTGTAGACTCCACCTAATTTAGGTCTTCTCTCTTTGTTCTTCGTTTCCATTATTTATTTATTTATTTGTTGGTCAAGCTAATTATTTTACAGAGTGGAGGTTGGAGGATATCTTTTTTGTTGCAGCTTTAGTCTTTTCCTGATTGAGGATTCAATAAGCCTAATGCTTACTTCCTTTGACTGATTTCTATATCAACTCTGAGAGTTTGTCAAGCGATCAAAATAGCCTGTTATTAGTTGTACCATGTTATGGATATATATATATATATATTTTTTTTGTTTTTTTGATACTATATGTTTATGCTATAATTTGCATAGTTTCATAGTTAATTCTTGATTGGATCTGCAAAGAAGCCTCTTCTGCAGATTATCTCTTGTTGAGATTTGAGGCCAGTCAAGGCAGGTTGGCTGAGGCCGGTTAAAGATTAAATATCTTTTTTTATGAATAGGAAGTCTCTAGAGCAAAGTGGTACAAATCATACTCTAAACGATACAGTACACGTAGAACTTAGGTTATCTGACACAAGCTGATAGTTACAATACATTTAACGTGTTCCAGAGTGGTAGTGAAAGCCTATGAGAAATAGTATTAGATAGACTAGGGAATGATTAAGCTACAAGCTCGTTCATTAGATGTAGATGGTCTTAACTTCATGCTATGGGCCAAGTAAAAATGACTAAATCCTATCTTTTGTGGTCTTCCAGGGTTCCAGATGTATACTTGCTGGGGATCATCTTCAACTTCCTCCAACAATTCAGAGTGTTGAAGCTGAAAAGAAAGGCTTGGGAAGAACTCTGTTTGAACGTCTTGCTGAATTGTATGGAGATGATATCACGGCCATGCTCACGGTTCAGTATCGCATGCATGAGCTTATCATGAACTGGTCATCTAAAGAGCTGTATGAAAGCAAGGTGCCGTAAGCATGCACATCTATAAGCTCATAGGAATGTTTTCCACCTATAATTTGGCATCTCTTAGCCTCGCAACCTTGTTTTTATGTGGTTATGGTAGTACTTTTTGTGGTTCATACAGGTCAAAGCTCATCCAAGTGTTGCTGCACATATGCTTTATCATTTAGAAAATGTAAAGAGGTCATCTTCAACAGAGTCAACTCTTCTTCTTGTAGATATAGCAGGGTAAGTCAATTTTTTTTCTTTTTTTGAAAAGAAACAAAATATTATATTATATAAAGAAGAAGGACGAGATGTCCAGCGGTAGAGGCGCTTAGAAAAGAGAATATAAAATGGAAGCCCAGTTGAGCATTTAATCCCCAAAGAGTACTCTAGCCCTAATTTAGAAGAAGAGATCCAACCCACATACATATAAACAGACTTATCCACAATCCGATTTACATCAATGTTGGCTTGCTGAAAAATACAGCTATTCCTAGCTGCCCAAACCACAACCCAAATTGCAAAATGAATAAAAAACCAGTATGGCTTCAAAGGTCCAGGTAACTGTGGAGGACAGCAGAGGCTTCTAGTATTATCAGGTGGTCTCATCATCGCTGGGAGGTTGTGTTGCCATGATGTCTAGACCGTCTTCAAAACTTGACAGTTCCAAAAAATGTGGCGAACGTCATCCTCAGTAGTCCTGCATAAACAATACCATGAAGGCGATAAAAGTTAGGCATCTTCTTCTGAAGCTGAACACTACAGTTTAAACGACCTATCATAATTAATCAAGCTAGAACTTTAATCTTGAGGGGCGTCTTTGCCCTCCATGTCGGGTCGAGGCTGTCATCTATCGGCATGACGTTTCTAGCAGAAAATGCAATGTAGCAAGAAATCGTAGAGAAAATTCTAGACTCCTTAGTCCAACGCCAAGAATCTTCAAAGAAGCTCATATGCAGATTTTTAAAACGCTGAAGCAGAAGTGCTAGATCATTTGTCTCCTCATCCTATAAATCTCTCCTAAAACGCAAATTCCATCCTGCTGGGCACCCATTATCAAAAGGGGCGTTATCTTGGAGCTGGAACAGCAGGGTCGCAGGCGAATGAGTCAGGCTCAAGGACCTAGGAAACCCCTCTTTCATAGGAATCTGAGCACACCAAGCATCCTCTCAGGTCCTGATTCGTCGTCCATTTCCCACTTTCCATTGCACCTGGCTGAAGAATTTTGGGTAAATTGCATGGATGAACTTCCAAGGAGACATACTCGTGGCTCTACATTGAATGCCTACCATCATATTATTCTGAGAAATGCCGTGAATGATGGCAATAATTTTTCCCCAAAGAAGCTCTTGAGACTTAGGAAATCACCATAGCCATTTGGTAGTCAGCACAAGATTCCTAATTTTCAACTGTCCCACACCCAATCCCCTCTTATTTATCGATTGAGTAACATGACCAACATCTACGCTTTGTTTGTGCCTTTTGCTTTCCAGAGAAAACGTCTAATACTTCTTTCCAATTCTTTTTGGATTGCAATAAGAATCTGAAAAATGGACATGTAATAAGTGGGAAGGGCCTCCAACATTGCCTCGATGAGAAGAAGATGACCTCTAGATAGATAGCTGCATTTCCAGTCCTCTATTCGCTTCTTAACTGTGGCTCCCAGAATGAGAACTTCTTGGGATTACCTCCCAAAGGAAGGCCTAGGTACTTAATTGGCCAGGTACTTGCTGGAATGCCCAAGGTCTTGACCACTTGTTGCAATACCACATCGGGGAGATGGATTCCCACCACTTGGCTCAAATGGAAGTTTATTTTCAGACCAAAGATGAGGGAGAAACTCTCTTAGGCCAATAGGAAGATATTCTATCTCCTTGGATCATTCTTCAGGAAGAATAGTGAATCATTCACGTATAATAGATGGGTTAAATGAATTCTCCTTGCCCCTACCTCAAAATCGTGAAGGATATGCGCCGTGGCTTTTTGGATAATACCATGGAGACCGTCTGCCACTAAGATATATAGGAATGGGAAAGCGGATCTCCTTGCCTTAGACCCCATGAGAGGACAATCTTACCTCTCGGCCTGCCATTTATAAATATCAAATATGAAACTGATGAGATGCAGCCCAAAATCCAATGACACCACTTGTCTCCAAAACCTTTCTTCTTCAAAATATAAATGAGGTACTTCCATCTAATAGAGTCATAAGCCTTCGAGAAGTCAATCTTGACCACCAACCTTTCTTTGTGCCTTGCTCTACAGTCCTCCACAGCTTCGTTGGCAGCTAGAATAACATAAAAAATGTGACGTTGTTTAACAAACCCCATCTAGTTCTCAGCTGTCGTAGCCTGTGTCACTTCCCTCAGCCTCTTCATAAGGATTCAAGCGATAATTTTGTAAAGACTAGTGACAAGGCTAATTGGACGATAATCTTCCACTTTCTTCGGATAATTTTGTAAAGACTAGTGACAAGGCTAATTGGATGATAATCTTCCACTTTCTTCGGCTGGCTTTTCTTAGGGATCAATTGAATATAGGTCTTGTTGATGCATTTGTTGATGCATTTGTTGATGATGCTAATTGAATAGAAGTCTTCAACTCTGTGAATTATTTCTTGCTTCAGGAGGGGCCAGTTTCTTTGATAAAATAGCATGGTATATTTGTCAGGTCCCGGAGCATTTTCTCCTTCACTGCTGAAGACCACGTCTCTCACCTCCTCTATAAACAACCTCTTCAACTAATTCTTCTGCTCCTTTGATATAGGATTCTAGTCAATCTCGTCTATGGCCCAATGAGATCTATTATCTTTTGTGAAAATTTTTGAGAAGTATCCAATGATATACTATTGGATATCCTCCTCTTCTTCTAAAAGAGTCCCATTAGTGCCTTGAATTTTGAAGATAAAAGCCTTGGCCCGTCGGAGGGTCAAAACTTGGTGGATATCCTCCTTAGCCCACGTTATCCTAGCTTTCTGGCTGGCTTCCCTATCCATTCTGTTATCAATGCTAACTAACTGCTGCACGATACTTGCTCTAGCCTCCTCCCTCAGCGACCCCCAGTTTGCTCTATCTTATTATCAATCTCCTGGAGCGATATAGACAATTCTTCTCTCATGCAGGTGTCCTCCGTCCAAAAATTTTGGTTCCATTCCTTTAGATCCTGCCTTAGTCGTCTAAGCTTTTGCATGAATCTGAAACTCGGCCAGCCTGCAGTAATGGGTTTATTCCACCACAAGCCCAAGTTGTGCTCGAAATCTTTCCTATCTAACCGAGTGTGCTCAAATCTGAAGGGGGTAGGTCCACAAGGCATTGGCTGGGTGTCGAGGAGAATGGTCAACGATCCAATGTAGTACGGTTGAGAGTACAATTTTGACTAGAAGGAAAGAGCTCATCCCAAGAGGAATTAACAAGGAAGCGATAGAGTGTTGAAAGAGGCGCTTGATGGAGATTATTTGACCATGTGAACTTGGAATTTTGCAGCTCTAAATCTTTTAGCTGAAGCTCGTTTATGATATCGTCAAACTGTCTCATAGCAGATGTTGGAGTAGAGCAATGCAGTTTCTCCTTCATCCCCCTAATTGCATTGAAATCCCCCCCCTGCGCACTACGATCCCAAAAGAGTTCCCTATCCTCCCTCGAGCATGGACCATAAATTGCCATAAACCACCAGGATACATTCGTTGGGCCCTAAATGCGGATTTATAAGGAGTATCGACCAGGGAAGGATTCAAAAACTTCAATCTAGCGAGTATCCCACGCCACCAAAATGCCCCCTGCTGTCCTACTAGCAGGGAAGGAGGCCCAATTGATGTATCGTCTTCGCGAAGCTTGGGCTATAAGGCTCGGAGAACAGTCAACTCTTTTTGTTTCTTGAAAAGTGATTTTGTGGGGGGAAGCCACCTAAGTAGGCGGCACTTATCCCGGGAGCCAAATCCCTTAATGTTCCACGAGAGGATCCGCATTGAGACCTCAGAAACCCTTCCCAAACATGGGCCATTCACTCATATTCCTCTAATTGGAAGAGTTGTATATCGATTTCCTTCAAAAATTGGACGACTCGGTTAGCCTCGGTAACCTCTTCCTGAGCCAAACATCTGTCTGCGAAACTGCGTCTGTTCGAGGGTTCTCCAACCTCCGTTTCCCTGGCTGGAAACTCATTGAGAGCCTTTCTTTGATATCCTAGAAGATAGTCACCTGCATCATCAATGGGAGAGGGAAATCGGATGATGGAACATACCTTAGGCTTCTGGGGACCATCGCCGGAGCTCATAGTCTTCGGACCTGTGTCTACGTCGCCAGGAACCCGCTCGGCCAAGGGGAAGTGGATAGAGGTGTAGCTGGAATATACTCCTTAGACCTCAAAGATGATTCCTTTAACACTTTCTCCTTGCCTTTACGATTAGATGAGCTGGTCATTTCGATCCATTTTTTACTAGATTGTCTCTGATGGGCCTCACGTCTGGAGTATGTCCTTAGGGATGGGCCCCTTTGTTGCTCTTCTTGGGCTCCAGCCCACAACTCGAGCGGTTTCTTGGGCTTGCGATTTAGGAACATAGCTTATATTCACTGGGCTAGGCCCCACTTTAGCATGAAGCCCACAATTCCTGGGGCTAGACTCCTCATTTCCTAGACAAGATCCTTTCATTGTGGGGCTGGACCCCTCCTCTTCCAGATTGGATCCATTTGTTTTAGGGTTGGGCCCACTCAAAGTCGACCCATTAGACTTTCCCTAGAAGCCCAGAGGCCCAACATTTTCATATTTGGAAAGATCCAGTACAAAAAGTTCCTGAACATCTGCTAGGCTCTGAGCTGGTCTACGTTTCCTACGTGTATGACGCCACCCTGCTCCTACATCCCTACTCTGACCTACGTTCTTAAGTCGGCGCAATTATTGAGCTGGCAGCAGAGTCACATCCCTGCCCTCCTCCTTAAGTTCGTCCTCACTCTGGCGCTTTGCCACCGTCGGTAGACAGGCGACCGCGTGCTGTTTCTCCAACGCTACAACTCTTTCAATCTGCTTGCGATCCACCTCTCTGGCTTTCTCCACTTCCCAGCACTACGTCTTCTGGAGATCATGTAACCAACGCTCAGTCACCCTGTCGTCATCATATATTTCCATCTTGGCCGGCAGAAAACCAGTATGCAAACCCTTGAGTTTTATGAATGCTAACTCTCTCGATCGATTCAAGAGAGTATCTTTCGCAATATTCATCAACCCTCCACATTCCTCCGCTATTTGTGAAATGAACGACAAACTCCATTTCTTGGTCAGGATCCCCTTTATACCTGTTAGTATATTATTATAATATCTTATTTATCATATAAGATATTATATAATATATTAACATATCTTATCAATTATTATAATATATTATTTATCATATAAGATATTATATAATATAATATAATATCTTATCAGATATTATAATATAATATATAATATCCATTCTATATCTTATATTTATATATTTCCTTTTATATATTTAGAAATTTATCTATATATATCATTGTAAAGCTCTATTGTAATTCAATTCAATTAATAATATTTCATCTTTTCTTCATGGTATCAGAGCTAAGTTGAGTAGTTTGAGATAATTTTAGCTTTTGGCCATTTCGGCCGGCCAATGGCAAGATAAAAACTATTGGCCGGCTGAAACCATCTTTGCTACCTGTGCTACCTATTGCACATTATTCTTTATTCTCGATTTGCCATTTTCCATGTCCATTTACTAGTTTCAGATTTGCCATAGCCACTGTGCCGATAACTGTTGAGAATCATTTTCGCTGCTGATTGTTGGACATTCTATGTTGTTGGACATTCTACTGTTGCTGCATATCTTCTTGTTGTTGCGGAAATTCTTTTTTTTTTTTTTGTTGCAAAAATTTCTTGTTGCTACAGAAATTTTTTTGTTGCAAAAATTTAATGTTGCAAAAATTTCTTGCTACAGAAATTTATTGTTGCAGAAATTTCTTGTTGCTGCTACTGTTTGCTTTTACTGCTGGTCCGTCGAAGTCTTCGCTGCTGCGCCACCGACCCTGCCAAAATATATATTTATCATATAAACCTGAAGTTTATATGATATCATAATATTATATTATTATATAAACCTAAAGTTTATATAATATTATAATATTATAATTATTTTCTTATGCGCTAACCATAGCGCTTGCTATGCCACGGTATCTTCCGTGCCGCATCTTTTCTTGTGCGCTAACTATTGCGCTTGTTATGCCACAGTATCTCCTGTGCCGCATCTTTTATGCCACGGTATCTCCGTGCCGCATCCTTTCTTGTGCGCTGACTATTGCGCCTGCTTTTTGTTGACAAACTCAAGATGATTTTTTCTATCACCTTGAGTTTGAGGGGGGATGTTAGTATATTATTATAATATCTTATTTATCATATAAGATATTATATAATATATTAACATATCTTATCAATTATTATAATATATTATTTATCATATAAGATATTATATAATATAATATAATATCTTATCAGATATTATAATATAATATATAATATCCATTCTATATCTTATATTTATATATTTCCTTTTATATATTTAGAAATTTATCTATATATATCATTGTAAAGTTCTATTGTAATTCAATTCAATTAATAATATTTCATCTTTTCTTCAATACCGATCTAGCTACACCTGCATGCTATCTTCTGTTGCTCCCACAGTTCAAAATCAAACCACTCCTCCAACCCAATCTCAGTCGTAAAGTGAGGTTTGTGGGAGAGGGGGTTGCATAAGCTTGGTAGTTTCCTCACCATTCCAACTCTGAATTGTGGCTCGTGCTGCATCGATGACTGTGAGATGTGGAACCATCCCAAGAGCTGAAAGAGTTCCTTCTCCACCTCCTACCATGTATATGAGTTAGAAGCCCTCACTACTTTGAGTTGCTTGGACCGAATATTCGGTTTTTGTCTAAGATTCTTTCCCATGTTCTTGTCGCTCCTGTGATGGATTCTCTCTTCCATGCGACGTGTCATGAGACCTATATTGGCAGATTCCTCTTCGTTAACCATGTGGCTTCTCTTCGTGTGGGATCGTTGTCTTCATCTGAGGACAACTATCTGTATTCTCCCGGGAGATTCTTTCTAGCGTTTGCAGAAGATTACTCCACGTACCCATTTAGGGGTATTAGGGATGTATAAATATTGGAAGGCTCCTCTGGGAAACTTCGCCACTTTTATGAAGCTCTCATGTCTGTTGGAGTATGTCTTAATAAATATACTATACCTACCTCATGGAGTATATCTCCTTTACTCATGGACAGGGCATAAATTGCTGACTTGGTCAATTCTTGGATAATGACCTCTTCACCTTGTGTTGCCACCTCTATCTTGAATGTTTTAAACCGAGAGTCAAAAGTGTAAGATTTCCATGTATGTTGACCGTCAATCTGCGATTTCTCAGGATGGCCACGCGTCACCTCTTCCTCAAACCTACGAGCTCTTCCTCTCCTTCTAACTTCTGTCCATTCCTTTTCCTCCCATCGATTAGCCGGTGCTTGATGTTTCCCGGTGAGGGCCCTTTGATAATCCTGTTCGTATTTGCCGTGTGTCATCCCGTTATCCCTTTCTCTTTCCTATGTTTTTCGATAGTAATATTTTAAAATCTACTCCTAGGGTAAGTCAATTATTGGTATGAATATATATGCAATCAAAAATTATTGTTCTTATTTGAACCATCTTGATATTTCTGTCATTTTCTGTGCATGTATATTTGTATGTAACTGGCTACAATCAACAGACACACTAAACTTGACTCATGACATTACTCCTTATCATTTGGTTTGTTTGAAATCCCAAATTTAGCTATTCTTAATTGATGGTCTCCTCAACATGTTGATCATATTCCCCAAAGACTCTTATCTACTTTGATCTTTTCTAACCTAACCAAATTAATTTTCAAATTAGCAATTTTAACTTCTTTTGACAAGGCAATGAATTTCAGACCAAGTAATTGTTCTTCTTGAAAAGATTCTCACAAAGCATGAGTCAAATTTTCTGATCTTACAGGTCGTGGCTAATGATAGTGTGAATTGCTTTTGGTTTGGAGTAAACTCATTTACAACATCATGTGTAAACTGTTTCAGCTGTGACATGGAAGAAAAAAAGGATGAAGAAGATAGCACAATGAATGAGGGTGAGGCTCAGGTCGCTATTGCCCATGCAAGGAGACTTACTCAAAGTGGGGTCCAGCCATCTGATATTGGGATTATTACCCCTTATGCTGCACAGGTTTAACAGATGACTTTGCTTGAGTTTGTTCAGGTTCTACAGTTTTTCTTTTTTCTTTTCTTTTCTTTTTTTTCTTTTTTTTTGGGCATCTAGATGTTTCCTTTAGAAAAAAAAAAAGTAGGGATAATTCTTTATTTAGTGTTTCAAATTAAAGTGTGGCAGCAATTACTAGCAAAATCTGGAAAGAAGCTACCTTCCTTGAATTTCTCAAGTCAGAAATATTGGACTTTTCTGATTTCCAGCGCACAAGTCTAGCAATTCTTTCTTCCATTTTCCCCACTGTCTTGAAGTAGCATCATCACTTGAGTCATTTGAATTGCAAATTTATGATATTAGATGGTGCTGTAGGTTGTGTTACTGAAGATGATCAGAAGCAAAGACAATAAGCTAAAGGATATTGAAATATCTACTGTAGATGGCTTCCAAGGTCGGGAGAAGGAAGCTATTATTATCTCAATGGTCCGATCTAACCAAAAGAAAGAGGTATTGTTTATGTTATGCACCTTTTTATGAAGTACTTACACATTGGAATGTGCAAAATTTCTTATATAATACCCCAAAAAAAACTAGTATCCATTGACATTGCTTTTCGATTTTCACACGATTTTCTAGGTGGGATTTCTAAGTGATTGTCGAAGAATGAATGTTGCTATTACACGTGCAAGAAGACAGTGTTGTCTTGTGTGTGATACAGAAACTGTAAGTGGTGATGCATTCTTGAAGAGATTGATTGAGTATTTTGAGGAGCATGGTGAGTACCTCAGTGCATCAGAGTATTTGAATGAATGAGCCTTGGCAAAAGCAGAACATGGCTTGCATTCTAATTGCTGATGAAGAAGCAGTAATTTGCTTGAACTGGTCCTTGGTTGAAGTTAGTTAATATACAGCTGGCATTATATTCAACCGCCTCTGATTTTTTTTTTTTTTTTTCTTTCAGAAGAACACAAATGAATTTGCATGCTGGTCTTGCTCCAAAAAAGGTGAAGCATATAGTTCAATATATATTCTTATAGGAGGATTAATTCAAGCATGTATCTGCTGGTATCCTTTGGGTTTTCAATTGAATTGTGAATTGCAGTATTAGTTGTTCTCATTTGAGGATTAACTTAAAGTATATTGTTTACTATTATCCTAACTGTAGAATGAAATTATATCGTGAAATTCGTCTTTAGATGATTCCCTCTTTGGACAATAAAAATTGCGACTTTATACTTGCTTGTATATTTAATATATTACATGCGCTTTTTACCAGTTTTGCATTTATACATTATTTGTAGCTTTTGCATCAGTTCATGTTGCTACTAATTTTTTCAGTTGCTATTTACAGAATTGGTTAGTTGACCTAATTGAATTTTTTGCCGCAAAGTTGCAACTTGAATGTGTCAGAATAAGTAGTTCAATGATTTTCCATCTTTACAAACCTCCTTTTCAAATCAACATGCAAAATTTGGATCACTTGGGTTGAGTATAAAGATGTTTCCTGTTATTGTTGGAAAATGGTTCTGCCATGTGCCACTATTGGAATCTAAAACTGAATTAAATAAGGGTTTTTTTTTTTGTTCATTTTCTCTCTTTTTTCCTGCTCTTCTTTTTCCATTTGCCATGGCATATGTTTTATCTAAATTTGACATTTTTTTAAAATTTTTTTCCCTACATATATAGTTTTTCTTTCTGGTGTATTTAATGTTTTCTTTTTTCCTTTGAAGCCCAAAATTGATCAGTATTGGCAGCTTAGACGCCGCAAAAATCATCTTCCTTGACCAACTTAGGAAGTAGGTAAAATATAATGTAACTGAAATGCAAGAGAAACTATGAGACTCTTATATCTACTGGTAAGTAAACTCTCTGAAACTTGTAGTCAAACGAAGTGCCATACGGATCTCATCTACTGATATAGCGACTAACTAAAGGCCTTTCCAACAAAGATCTATCTATCTATCTATCTATATATATATATATATTTCTAGTTTCCAACTACTAGTGTATCTCAGTAACATTTGCTTTTTCCTACTTATCCAGGTCTGATCTGCTTTCTTTTTCACCAAAATTAGCTGAAAACCATCAGAAGTCCCATATAGAAGGTGAAAAGCTGAAATCTTCATACATTTCATCACCCTGGAGGCTATACACGTCTGTTTGCTGCTGGTGCTGCTGCTGATAATATTCTAGTCCATGCAGATCCATTAGAGTGTCCCAGTTGAAAATCTGCTCACTAGCAGCCACTAGGCCACTTTCATACTCAATTGCAAATGAATCTGGATGAGTAGAACTCATATTTCTATCACTTACATCTGATCCATTCTCCTCTTTCAATATTCCCATCTGCTGAAGAAACTCTTTCAAATCAATCTGAGGCTTCTCTTGTTGCAATGGCATTTCAGACAAAAACTCCATCTCCTCGTCATCCTTAGTTATCAGTAGGTTAGAGTTAATTAAAACATCTGGAGGTTGAAATTCAAGTGGTTTTGAATCATTAGAAGATGAAGATGATGTAGAAGAAGATGATTGATTGAGGGTTTCATGTTTCTTAATTTCTTGAAGCTTTTGATGAATGACTTGGAGATTATGCTGGGCGTTTACATTGAGCAGAATGGGTGAAGGAAACATAGAAATGAAATTCTTAGAAGGGAACCATTTGAATTTGGGAGGTTTGTTAAGAGGATTGAAGTTGGATTGGAGATGGGGTAGATTGAGGTAAGCTTCAGGACCATACAATCTTCTTGCAGCTTCATCATAAGCCATGGCTGCTTCTTCAGCTGTTGAAAATGATCCCAACCAAAGCCTTGTTCTCTTCTTTGGTTCTCTGATCTCAGCCACCCATTTTCCCCAAGTCCTTTGCCTAACACCTCTATACTCGCATGATGCATTCTGTGGCCCACCTTTGCCTCTTGTAGGGCCTTTCTTCCATGTTTTCAGTGGAGGTTTTCTGCAATTTTCCATGGAATTTGGTGACAGGGAAGAGAGGGAATGAGTGATGAGAGTGTTAGCAGTTGTGTAGTAGATAGAGTGAAGAGTTGGGGAAGAATGGCCCGGGATTTTGTAGTGAGCGAATGAGCGAGAGTGTGAGTGAGTGAAGTTTTGGTTTTAATTGTGTTCACGTTGTGAGAAAGCTTGCAGCCCCATGTGACCGTTAGAAAACCATTCTCCAGATCCTGTATTCTAGGGAGTCAAATAGGTTTCTTGCTTCTTGGGTCCTTCCATGCCACACGGTACTTCAAAAAAGGTGAAATGTTTGGAATGAAGGACTCGCCCCAATGAAAAAGGCTTCTCTTGAATGACTCTTATTCATTTGTAACTTCATTGTCACATAAAAGGCTATATTAGATACCACAAAATACATATTCCCCTTTCATTTAATAATTGTAAATTTTATAATTACATTTTTTGACACTTCTTTTAAGAAAAATGCATAATAAATTGTTGTAGTTATAACTATATTTTTATGTAATTATAGCATTTAGAACTATCATATTAATAAGTAGTACGTATTTTAAGTTGTATATATATTTATTTGTTTAATATTGTGAGTACCATTGTTTTATAAAAAAATATATTAAAAAATTAATTAAGTATTTGTTTTTTCTTTTAATTATGCTAACATAGTCAGATAGTCACATGTTGGGATGCAGTAGGTAATTAAAGTTGATAGATGGGAGTGAGTGAGTCCTGAAGAATAGTTGAAGTCGCATTAATATGTGGCAATTGTAGTTCCTTGGATTCCCTCTGTGTTTCACATGAGTGATTTTAGGAAGAGGCTCGAATGGGAGAAAGGGTAAGAGTGAAGGACGGGACTCGAGATTCAGGTTGTGATCTGTCAGGCAAACATGTGATCTATCATCTCTCAGCGACTTGGCCGCTTGTGAAAACGAAAAATGTTGTGAGGTGATATTTGATAACCTTTCCTCTTCTCTTCTCCTGTTCTTCCCCTCTTCACATGACTATGTAACCTCACGTGCCATTTCTCTCTCTCTCTCTCTCTCTCTCTCTCTCTCTCTCTCGCTCGCTCTCTCTTTTACAAACTAGACCCACCGTGTAAATTTTATCACCTCCTTTTTATTTTATTAACATAAACCCTCTCAAAGAACATCCTGCAAACAGAAATAGGCAGGTGCATCAAAGGTGCAATAGGGAGTCTAAAGACTCTTAAGAAGAAAAACCCCTCATTTAGGTAAACCTCATAACATTAAAGTAAGCCATATAATCATTTGTTTTTCTACAAAAGGAATAAGTTGCAAGAAAGCTTACGGTTAAAGTGACAGTCTACGGTCCATGAATTATTGCTACATTTTACCTATACGTATGTATCGAACTTTGATTTAATCTCCTTGTCAATAATAGATGTTGAATTATCTATGTATAAAAACACAACATACTTTGTCGTAATAAAATTCGTATAAGTAGAATTGTACCAACCAATGCAACTTTAAGAAAAGCAAAAATATAAACAAAACTAAAATTAAACATGTTATAAATATATGTAACCTTTGTAATTTAAATCTCATAACCTACAAATTTATGGTGCTATTTGAATTCTCTAATAGTATTTAATATATTATATAAATGATTGTTGTAACCCTTATACTAGAAATTTTATACAATGGAGTTTTATATCTTAATGAAAATCATCAACAAGAGTAAATGTTTTATATCTTAATGAAAATTATCAACAAGAGTAAAAATTTTCTCTACCAATCGTTGCTTCTCTCTAAAATTTTTGCTGTTTGTTTAGTTTAATTTTCATTATTTTGATTTTACTTAAAGTTTATGACACGTTATTAATACGAGCCTTCAAGTTGACCACAAAAAAGTATGTGATATTTTAAGATTTATTTAATTTTACCATCTTTATTTTATATATTATTCTGTTATTTCTTCTATAAATGATTAATGCTGTACAGATGTTTTTTTTTTTCTCCTCCTGAAATTAATTATTATTTTTTCTTTTATTGTCTGTATTATTTTTTGCTAAAATGTTTGTTAATATTTATGGAGATTAACCATATCAATTTTTTAATAAATTAATTTTTTTATGACATTTTAATTTGTAAATTTAAAAAAGTACATAAATTATAACGACCATTTTTGTGACGATGCATTTTGATTAAATAAATAAAAAAA
>JAJIYU010001223.1:0-37858 GCA_030144865.1 Tinospora cordifolia | reverse complement strand
GACTGAAAGGGAAGACAAAGATGAAGCTGTGGGTTGCTGTTGGTTGGGTGCGTTGAGTCGATGAAGGACAGAGCAGAGAAGATTGAAACAGAGGAAGGAAGATAACCGGCTTTGCTGGTTTACAGTCAGCTGCTGCTGCTGACCGAATGTCACTGCAGAATGAAGAAGAAGATGGTATGAACTGATGAAGAATTTGGGATGGCTGGCCGTGATTGGAAGTTCCAGGCGTGAAAAATCTAGTTCAGTCGCTGGTTCGGTCCGTGAAGATGAAAGCTGGGGTAGTGGGGTGTGTGTGTGTAAATTGAATTGGGTTGCCTTTGGACTTGTGTTTGTTGGTAGTGGATCGAAACAGAGGAAAAACAGAGGTGATTGAGTAGAAGGAAGATTGGAGTGTTGAATGTGTGTGGATTTAATTTTTGTAATTTTCTGGGTGTTGTTTGAAGAACAAACAAGAAAAAAAAAATGAAAATAATGATGATGCTTGATTTTCAGATTTGGATTGATATTGAAATGAAGAAGAATATGAATGTGTAAATTGGAACCGTGAAGAAGAAGAGGAATTGGTGTGTTGATGTTGTTCATGATGAAGAAATGGGTTTTGATTTGAATGATCAAAGAAAAAAAAATCTAGCTGTGTTCTTATTGATTTCGGGTTTTAGATTAGAACATGATTGAAGCTAAATCATCTTGAGGTTTCATGTTGGAATGTGAAGGGAAGATGACGACCATTGTTAATGTGATTGGCGCGAAGAGCAACGTGCAACAAAATAGGCTTCTTCGTTAGTGTCGCTCGTACGAAGAAGACGACGTGAGGTATACTTTAGATTTTTTTTAGATAGTATGAAAATTATTTTTAAATGATCTTAGATGAGAAAACAAAATGAAATTAGAAATTAAAACTTTATGGAGTATTTTAGTAGAAATAATATTTTGGTGCTAGTGGGTTTTGATTAGATATTGGAATATGAATATTGAAATATATCAAAGTTGAGGAAATTCAAAGTTTCAAATATTAGAAATTAGATTTTATTTAGAAGAGAGATGTAATAATAAATATTAAGATTCTTTTATTCAAATAATTATGAATTAAATCATTTCAAAAAAAAAGTCTTGTAATGAAACAATTTTAATTTGAAACTTAGAAATTAAAAAAAAAATTTATAATTTCGATTTAATATTTTGAAGACGAATAATTTATTTAAAAAAAAATTAAAAGAGTAACTTAAGGATTTTAGGTGATAAATTAATACTTTAGAGCTTAGTTCTAACTAGATATACAAATCTTATTTAAATGGAATAAGATTTATTACACATGAGTAAATTATTTTTAGAACTCAAATTTAAATAATAGTGCTTTAAATTATTAGTTCTAATCTAAATAAGATTTATTTAGAAATAAATAAATCATATAAATTTGAAAATTAAATTATGAGAGTTTACATGTTAGACTAAAAGTTTAAATTAATTGAAGTATCATTTTTATAAGAATATAAGTTTAGCAACATTTTAAACTAAATTTGGAAAAACACTAAAGACTTAGAAAAATGAATAGAAATAACCCTGAATTAGATAAGATTAATATTTAGACTTCATACTCATTTAGAAGTTATTTACGTTTAGGAATAGTTTCGAATGAGATTGAATATTAACTGAGAACTTAGAAAATTCTATTGATTGTTAAATTTTAGATTTGACAATTTTATAGTATGGGATTACTCGAAGGAAAGCAAGGAACCCGAAGAACGGCGAAACCAAGTAGGCGTGACTTCCTTGCTCATCTGTATTGTATGGATTTAAGATTCAAAGCAATTGGTTGAATAGTTCTAAGATTATCATAACTTTGTTAGAAAATTGTATTGAACTTGTTGGGCATAATTGGATGATGGATGATGTATTTAATTTGTGCCTTGTTTACTTATAGCATGCATTAATAGGAAATCATGTTGTTAGACTTTATCATTAACGCATGTGAATAGCCTACATTCTTTGATTTATTTTTTATGATATACATGATGATTAGCATGAATGAAATTGTTTGTAAAACTAAATTAAGACGATGGTTTATTAAGAATCCACGTATCGGTACGATTGACGAGCCTGAAGCGGATTGAGGTGGCATCTCTTATATGTCACTGTTTGAGATCGTCGAGCCACAAGACGAATCGTAAGTATTCCCAACCAGAGCTGGCGGTGACAGCTCGAAGTCTTTGAGAGATAATACGATGCCTGGGTAAGTACGTTCTCTTGGGATGTGATGTGAGTGTCGATTGATTTTAGACGGTTATTGGAACCCTTTGAAATTAGATTGGATCACAGGGAATGCCGAGAGGCATCACAACCCTCTTCCGGTCTTAGACTACGACTAAAACAAATAAACGTTTGAACGCTTAATGTTTGAAAGTGTTTGTAATGTTTTGGATGGTGTCTGTATAATGCATGTGATGTGTAGGATCGATTCACTGAGCTTTCGAGCTCACTCCCATTCTATTTTTCAGGTATCCTTGGACTTAGAATATGTGTCTTACGTCAGGAGACTCGCACCTAGATTGGACACCTCATGGGGAAGTCGTCAGGGAGAAGTGATTTTGAAGTTATGTTTTATGTATTATATTGGATTGCTTTAATGTGTTTACATTGGTTTAACTTCGACGGTTTTATCTTTAAATGGTTTTACTCATTTAACGATTTTGGTTTAAATGAATAGTTTTAAACTATTTCACTATATTACTTATGACTTATTCGGTAGAATTATTGTGATTTTCTATCTTGCATAGAATATCTTCATAGAAATTGACTTGAGAACTAGAGTTTATGAATTTAATTTAGAAGAAAAGATTTTGACAGAACGAAACTTTTAAGTAGCATCTCGATTTTCATCGGGTGATGATCCACACGTGACGTAACACGTGAATGAAAGTCCGATCGAAAATTGGGGTGTTACATAGAATTCTTGTTCTAAGTTATAGATTAGGTTACATTACTCACTGAGCCATTGTGGACAAAATTGGCTCATTACTCTAACATTTCAGGTTCTTCTTCTGCGGATAAGGGAAAGAAGGTGGTCATTGAGTAAAACGCACCTTGTTTATTTTGGTATGTTTCCTCACATGGTTTACTGTTTTGAGAGTTAGTATAATGTATAAGAAGTGAGAAAAATATTGTAGACATTTTGACTTAGGCATTCCGCTACTTCTACATTTAGGACTCTGTATATATAATTAACTTTTGTATCAAAGAAAAAATTTACTGTACTTATTTGTTCTAGTTGCTTCCGCATTTATTAAGATTACTCTGATAGTGTTATATATGATGTTGTGAAGAGGTTTAACAGTGTTTTGGGCAAGCTTGGTTTGGGAATAGGTTTGCCAGAACACTGTGTCGGTCAGTTCATCATTCTCCCTAGGGAAAGGGTCCCGACATTGCATTTGGGCGAAGAAAAATCCAAATTTTGGCTATTGCGTTCAAATCGCATGGGAAAGAAGAAGAAATGGGTTTTTGCATTTTGGTGAAGGAGAATGAATTGAAAGAAAGCTTAATTAGGATTGATCATTGTGGGTGGTGGAACATTAGCATTATTTTTTTTCTTTCTTTTTGTTGATTTCGTTTCACATCCAGAACATACCAAAAAGTAGCATTACTTTTCTTATTTTGTTTTTACAACCAGAACACACCAGAAACGCACAGAAAACTCTCGAAAATCAAATGAAGAAGAAAAAGAGAAGCTTGATTTCTGCTGCTATAGTGTTTGCATGAAGAAAATGGAACCAGAAAAACAATTGACAAAAAAAAAACCAATAGTTGAAGATGTACGCTGCAACTACCGTGTTCAAATGAAGAGGAAAGGTGATCGAGGTTGCAGGTTGGGCTTGAAGAGTAGAGGAAGGAAAGGAAATCAGAAGCAACTGCTGCTGTCGGACAATGAAGATGAAGAGTAGTAGTTGTTGCTGCAGCATCACACAAATAGGAAGAATGAAAACAAAAAAAATCTGGTGATGTTATTGGTGCGATTTGGTGAAAACAAAGCAGCTATTGCGATGAGGGTTGTGATTTGAGGCGAAGAAGAAGGAAATCAAAGCTAAGTGTGTGTGTTCTTGCTATGTCCGCACGAAGACAATGAACTAAAGCTTGCTAAGGTGATTTGGGTGGACTGAAATGAAGAATAAGATGATATGTGTTGTGGTTAGCCATGATGAAGAGGAAGGAAGAACAGAAC
Organism: Tinospora cordifolia; assembly: GCA_030144865.1. NCBI lineage: Eukaryota > Viridiplantae > Streptophyta > Magnoliopsida > Ranunculales > Menispermaceae > Tinospora > Tinospora cordifolia. The sequence continues at coordinate 33,645 of JAJIYU010001223.1, read as the reverse complement.
AACTTTTGTTGTTGTGTTCTAGGCCATAACGATGGAGATAAAGAAGAAAAGAACGAAGTTTGGGCTTTGATTTGGGTGTTTTGGTTTTGAGTGAACAACAAGAACGAAAAAGGAAATTTTAGAGGGTTGTGATCTCTGGGTTGATGTTGCTACAACTTGGAAGAATGAAAAATCAGCCTTTGCTTGTTTTAGTTACTGCAACTGGGCCAAGAATAAAGGATGAAGAGTAGATTGGGGGTTTTTGGTGTTAGACAAAAAATAAGAGCAAAGAAGCAGCTACTGCTGCAAATTGGATGTGAAGAGAGAATTTGAGGAGGGTTTGTGTAACACCCCAATTTTCGGCCGAACCTCCATTTATGTGTTACTTCACGTGTGGATCGTTGCCCGTCAGAAATCGAGATGCTACTAAAATGTTTCTTTTGTCAAAATCTTTTTCTTCAAAATTTAGTTCATAATCGTTAGTTCTCAAGTCAAAGTTTGGATAAATAGTTTATACAAAACAAAAGAATCAGAAGAATTTCTTCGTATATTCACTGGGTTTCTCAATATAAATCATAAACAATGTAGCGGAATCATTTTAAGAACTACTATTAAATCAAAATGGCTAAACGAGAAAAGTCATTTAAAGATAAAATTAATCAAAGTTAACTCACCGAAGTACATTAAAATAGTCCAATAAAATCAATAAAATATAACCTCTAAGTTTTATCCCGAACGACCTCCCACGAGGTGTCCAATTAGAGTGCAGGCCTTCTGACAGAGGTTATCGTACTCTAGGTCCATAGGCACCTAAAAAATAAAGTGGGAGTGAGCTCGAGAGCTCAGTGGATCGATCCCACACATCACATGTATTATATAGACCCAATCCAAAACACTACAAACACTTTCAGACATTAGGCGTTTCAAACATTTATTTGTTTTTGTCGGAGTCTAAGACCGGAAGAGGGTTGAGATCTCTCTCGGTATTCCCTGTGATCCAATCTAATCTCAGAGGGTTCCAATAATCGTCTAAAATCAATCAACACTCACATCACAACCTAAGAGAGTATACTTACTGCAGCATCATATCGTCTCCCAAAGGCTTCAAGCTGTCACAGTCAGCTCTGATTGGGAATATCTACGATCCGCCTTGTGGCTCGACAATCTCAAGCGGTGACATATAGGAGATGCCACCTCGATCCGCTTCAGGTTCGTCAATCGTACCGGTAAGTGGATTCTTAATAAACCATCGTCTTATTTTAGTTTTACAAACAATTTCAATCATGCCAACCATCACACATATCATGGAAAATAAATCAAATAATGTACACTATTCACATGAGTAAATAATGAGATCTAAATGCATGTTTTCTTATTAACACATGCTATAGATAACCAAAGCATAATTTAAATAAATCATCACCCATCATCTAAGCACGCCAAACAAGTTCAATTAATTTCCTAACAAAATTCTGGTAATCTTAGAACTGTTCAAACAATTGCTTTAAATCTTAAATTCATATAATACAGATGAGTAAGGAAGTCACGCCCACCTGATTTCGTCGATCTTCAGGGCTCCTTGCTTCCCTTCAAAGTCTGCGATATGCTAAAATATATAAATCTAAAATTTAACACTTAATAAAGTTACTCTTAAGCTTAAATAATTTCTAAGATAATTATGGAGTTCAAATATTACTTTCAACTAATTTAGAGTCATTCTAAAATTCTAAAATTTAATATATTTGCATTCAAAATAGTTTCTAAGTCTTCTAAATTTACTTAATTTGAAGTTTCAACTTTAATAATTTACTTGCAAGCTTTTATCAGGTAATCAGAGTTTTAATAGCTTCATCGTCATAATTTAGATAATTTATTTACAAATCTTTTCGTAAAAATTAGATTTCTAATGACTTAATCTTTGCAATTTAAATAAGTTATTAATATTATAATTAACGTAATTACGAACAAAATAAGACTTCTTAGACGTTCCAAGTTTAGTTTCAAAGTTTAGGATTTTAGTATTTTCTAATAAACGATTTTTAATTCAAGAAGTTTATTTTTATTATTTTTTTTTATGTTTTCAACTACCTTAAATTAATGAATTCTAAGTTTTTTATTATTAAATAAAATTATTGATATGTTGGAGAACCATTTCTCCAATCCTAATTGAAAATATTAATTACTTTAATTTTATTAAATCAATAAATCCTTATATTCAATCATAAATAAATAATCTGATCTTAAGTTTATCTAATTTGAATTATTAACAAATTCTTCTAAATTACCTTTGTAATTGTTTTAATTAATTTTGTTATTTGCATTTAGTTTCTAGTTTCTAATTTTTGTTTACTTTCGTATCGAAAATCATCAAAGTAAATTTCCTACTATCTAAAAATTTAAAATTCCAATTATGTTTACCTCGTGTTATCTTCTCCGCGCGAATGACACCAACAAAGAAATCCCATCAAAGTGAAAGCACGTTCATCAATCCACTGAACTTCCAAATCACACATCATCCAAGTTCGTCTTCTTCATCTAGTTATTTGTTCTTTCCTTCTTAACCAATTGCAACAACAGCTATTCACTACACACACATACATCTCCCCTCAAATCACAGTCTTCATTTTCCTTCATGCCATATCATTCAGCACCAGAAATTTAAATTAAAATCAAACCAAAAATTTAATCTGAAATGTCTTATGTCTTGATCATTCACCAACCATCACCAACCCAATTCAAAACAGTAGCACTGCCAAAACCAATCCATTGTTGTTCTTCTTTCTTTCCTTCCTCTTCGGCTAGTTCACCTCCCAAAACAAAGCACTAATCTGTTCCTTCTCCATTTCAGTCCAGCAGCCACTTCCTAGTTCCCATCTCTTTCGTCTTAGTCGCTCCACCAGCCCCCTGGCAGCTACAACGACGGCAGCTGCAACGACCAGCAACATGAGCGTCCTTCAGCAGGGGCTGGAAAGACCAGCAAGGCTGGTTTTTTTTTTCCTTCCTTCTTCTTGTTTGTGCACCCACGTCTCACAGCAGCAGCAGCTGCAATGGCAGCAGTAGCTGCAACAGAGCACCATCGCTCTATTTTTTGTTCTTTACTCCTCTGCTCGTGCGGTGACCAGGAACAACCACACCACTGACTAAAAAAAATAAGCCACTCCATGCTCTGACTTCCCGCACGGTTTCTCTGTTTCATTTGATGGCACAAACCAGGCAGCCAAAAGAAAACCAGGGAGTGAACAAAAATCTGACGTTGCCTCTTTCCATTTCGGCAGCAGGGGACAACAACAGTGGCAAGAACACCCTGTTTCCATGCTTGACCATGTACCGATCTGTTCATGCAATCAGCCAACATCACGGCTGCCTCATCACTCTACAGCAAGGACGTCAACGGTCTGGTAACAGCAGCAACAACGGATCCAATTTTCTGTTTCCATTTCGTTGCGCCCATGCAGCTTCAATCATTCTTTCTCCCGTTCGCGCCACAAATTTTTGGAGCAGCTGCTTCTTCTTCTTTCAGCAATTAGCAGCAGCCGATTCCATCTCATCTACCATTGTTTCTTCTTCGTTCGGTGATAACACTAGCAACGGTAGCAATAACAGCAGCTATGATCACGACAGAGCGTCATTTGCTCTGTTTTACTTTTTTTTTGGTTCTTCTTTTTCCGTCCGGCTACAGTTATGACCAATAGCACCAGTGTCCTCTGCCTTCTTCTCCAATCGTCTATCGTCCAGACCTTTCCGGCTCTCTCCTCCTTCGGTTGTCTTCTTCGACACACCTCCTTACCACACAAGGCAACCATATTATTTTGTCACACACCAATCGGTTATACATATATTTACATGTGTTTTTTTTTTTTCCACTAATCATTCTAATTTGTATAAAACCTTATTCTAATTTCATGTATAATATTTGTTTAATCCTTATTATAAGTTTATAAATTTACATTCATTATTCATTTAGCCTTATTATGAACTCGAAAGATTATATATATTAATATCTTTGATATATATATATTATACTCACTTCATATATGTAAACCTTATTATAAGTTTATATATCTTGATAATATCATTTATTACTCACTTTATTATATTTAGTATTATTATTATTTTTCAACATCTATTTTTCTTAATTTTCAAACATTACTATATTTTTTTTATCAATCACACAATATTTCAATCACTCCAGATTGAATCTCTTTTCGTTAACCAATATGTAATCTCCCAATTTATTTTATTCGTTTATTTATTTCAGATTGAATGATTTAATTTTATTTTTCTTTTTGTTACTTTGTTTAAAATTCTTATTATTATTATTATTTATTTCATTTTATGCCTACTCGCGACATGGCATGATTACAAAGTTCCAGGGTGTTACAGTTTGATTTCTTTCTAGCAGTTTTCAGAGATATGTTTTGTTCTTGGTGTGATCTTGTGACACTTTTTTTCTTAAAGGATAGATTTCTTTTAGTAAAATCCAGTTTTGAGAAGGAGGAGATGATTGTAGCAAGCATGGAATTGGGTCTTCTAATGTGATGAGAAAAAAGGGTTTTCAATGTTGTTAATTTTTCGGAACATGAATTTGGCGTTGATATTTAGTTCGGCAAAGACGAAAAGCGATGCCCTATTTTTGGACTTAGATTTGAAAGGTATATTACTTTTAATTTTGAATTTTAAATTTTAGGTAGTTGAAATCAATTATTTCTTTGATTTTTGATGCGCAAAATGAAAATTAGGAAATTCGAATCTTCAGGAGTTGAAATAGAAAAGCTGAGTATCATTTTGGAAGAGTTTTGAACGGAGACTCAAATTCAGAAAGGTACTAAATTTATTTATTTTATTTATTTAATTTTTGTGATCTTGAACTAAAGTTAGTTTAGAATAAATTATTAAAACTATCTAACTTATTTTAAATGTTTAGAAAATTTAAAAAGGAAGTTCAATATTTTTAAAAATCCAAATTAAAAGATTCTGCTGATAGAATCCTAATTTAATTAAGAATAATTTTTATATAGTAAATGAAGAATGATTTTTATATAGTAGATGAGGAATAATATTAGAGGTTTAAAATTTAAATTACTTTGATTGGTTGAAAACATAAAAAAACAAAAAACAAAAAAAAACTCTAGAAACTTAAAATATTTTATAAGAAAAGAATAAAATTTTAAGCACTGAAACTAAACTTAAGGCTTGTTTGGTAGCTCTACTTCTTAAATATTTGGTACTTATTTTTTAAGACTTTTTATAATAGAACTAATTAAATAAAAACTTACATTTTATAAATTATTAAATAATAATAACATAAAAAGCTCTTATTTAAAAATAGGGTGTTTATTAAGGAAGTTTGACAAACTTTTCTTTTTCGCTTAATATATGGGTAATTTAAGTCATTTGAATAAAAATTATTAGTTTTATATAAAAAAAAATTATTTATGAATTTGTCGAGAACCCTTCTCTAAGCCAAGGGCGGCTCGACCGGCATAGTGGCTTGACGAACTCACTCACCACGTCGAGTTAGCCCAACGACTATTAAGCCCTTTTCCAATCTCATACAACAGACGATATCCGAATAATTGAAACACTTAAAGGTGAAAGTAAGCAACATATGAAGAGAAAATATTTCATTACATATCTATCTTATACAAAATACAAAATTGACCATTTACACATGTACAAGGAATGATCAACCTCTAAATCAAAGATAAAAAAGAAAGGGGACAGGAATCATCAAGGAGCTAGGCAATCACATGTCTTTCCCTTTATTAGCCACCGAAGAATCTGAAATAGTGATAGAGTAGTGAGCCTAAAATCAACGTGGCTCAGTGAGTGGAAAGTCCAGTGTGTCAACCATAACCAACACTCCAAAACAATGCATGTATGCATAAGCAACAGAAATAATATAAAATCTGAATGCGTGACATAGTACAAAACAGTTACAAATGATGCATCCATTATAAAAACATTTCAAATTCATACCAATTAAAAACGTATCCACAATCGGGTTAACTCAACAAACCCAAGATATGGTTATCGCTTGAGCGGGTCCTAAGTCAGGCATAGTAGCTACTTGAAGGGGTCGTGAGCTAGGCGTATTCCACAAATACCTTAACCCCACGCTCAGTCCTCGAGTGTCATCATTCGAGCAGGTCGGAAGCTAGGCACATTGTTCATATGCCCTAACCCCGCGCTCTAACCTTGAGTCTAATCTCAATCACATTAAGTACCTTGACTCCAACGCTTGGCCCTCGAACCTATAATCTCACTACCAGTGTAATAACCCAAATTATTTTAACTCGTCCACATCGATAATTAATTTAAGAAATTAAATTAAACAGGAATTTTTTAAAAGAAAACATGTTTTGAATGTCCATTATGTATTAAATGAAAATAAAATCATATAAACTCATTTTTGTGGCTTAGAAACTCAAAAATAATGAAAAATAGGAAAGAGGTTAGCAAGATTGTGGTTCGTCAGTGGTAACCGTGCCAAAAAACCACTTAAGAATAGTGGGGTCATACTGCCGACCGCGGTCCATAAATGGCCGATCGCGGTCCGCAGTCGAGAAAACTGGAAAGTTCAAGAAAAATCAATCACCGACCAAGGTCCTTATCTGCCGACCGTGGTCTGTGCACAATATATAAATAGAATGGCCGACTTAAACTCGTCATTTTCACTTTCAGTTCGTTCCAAACAGGGGAGAAGCAAATTTGAAAAACTAGAAGAAGCACTTTGAAGCTAGTTGGGTAGAAATTGGAGACTAACGGTAAGAATCTAAGTCTCTATGCTAATTTACTCTCTCTATTATCTCTTGTTTAATCTGAAAATTTTATATTTTTATTATAAGGATGAGTGAGGGAAAGTGAAACAAAATTGATGTATTGAAGTTATTTTTGTTTGAAATCTGAAATATGGAATCATTTTCAATAGTTTGTAAATGGTTTTGATTGTGGAAAATAGGTGGTGAGATTTTCTGAAAACACTAAGGTAAAAATCTCAGGTTTTGGTTGAGTGACTGACAAGTGCATCATAAGAACAATCTAACTAGATAGGAAAGTTGAAAGGAATCCTAAAATACTCAAGTGAGAGGGATATCCTTACTCTTTAGTATTATGCGGGAATCACGCTTGGGACATGATTGTTGCTAGTATAGGATTTATATTATATGAATGTTGATATTGTTGGAATTGAATGGTTTGTTTGCAATTGTTGAAGTCCGAATATTTACCGTTATGCATGATTTCTATTAAGATTTACCGTTCATGTGATATTTTGTTTATTTATTTCTGATATCATGTTGATTAAATGTTTTGGGCTTGAATACATGATTGCTTCACTAAATTAAGATTAACGGCTAAAAAAGAATCCCACACATCGGTACGATAGGCTGCGGAGCGTCGTAAATATTCTTGACCCTTAGTGTCGATAGCAAATTTTATTGTCTTGGGAATCATAAGGAATTGGCTGCATAGCGTTCTTTACCTTTGACTGTAATATCTTGAGAATAAAAAGGAATATGCCGCTAGGTATTCCTTTCCTTAGATTTTGCTCGACACTTGATTTGTCTTCGGGATTTGGTAATAGGTTGCATAGCGTTACCTTAGTAATTGGCTGCATAGCATTACTGTTCCTTAGACTGTGATTTTGTAACACCCCGAAACTTTGCGAGCGTGTCACGTTACGAGCAAATAAATAGATAAATAAAAATAAAATATTTTTTCATAGAAAAGAATGATAAATGAGCTAAAATATTATTTTCGATGCATGGGCCATAGTTTGGAAAAATAATCAAATGTTAGTATATAAAAGAAACAAGTAATGATATTATTAAGCTTATTATAAAGTTTTAAACTAGTCAAGTGAGGAAAAAATATATCAAATAAATAAATAAAAATAAATCTATATTACATGACATTTGCACGAGCACGAGTGCGAAGACGTGAATAGTGCATGCATGCACGTCACCTTGCAAAAAGAAAATAAATATATACATAAACTGAATTGAGGAAAAAAAGAGAACATCGAAAACTTGTTTCGCAAGTTTTTAGGCCAAAATAATGATACAAGAGAAAAAAAAAATTGTAATGTTTTGTTTTTGGAAAAAAAAATAGATTTGAGGTTTTGAGGGAAAAAAAATTGGGGTGTTATAGATTCACATGTACAGGCCACAGGGCATGCATGGGAATAAGTAATAGGCTGCAGAGCATTACTTATCTCTGGATGTTGATATTCTTGATTTCTTGTTTCTGGCCAAATTGTATGTACTCATTTTCATCTTGGATCACAAAGGAATATTGGGAGTCTAACTAACTCTTCCGATTTATGTTACAACAAACAATTTAATGTGTGAAACGCCTAATGTGTGGAAGTGTGTGTATGTTTTCAGTTTGATCTTATATAATGCTAGAGATGTATAGGATTGACTCACTGGGCTTTTGAGCTCACCCTATCACTCTATTTTCAGGTTTTCACAGGTCTATTGTGCAGTGACTACTTACTGACGGTGGAAACATTGAAGGACGGATTTAAAATTTTGTTTTAAAACGTTATGTTAAAATGACTTGGATGAAATTTTGGAACAGAATATTTGTTCTTTTGTATAACACCGATAATGTAATTGAACTATACTTTCATGTTTTGATGTTGTATTTATCGATGGACTGTGTTTTTATGTTTTGACAATATAAAACTTGTAAGAAATTTTGTTGAACTTGATATTTCCTCGAATAGTATTCTGAATATTTCCACAGGAAAAGTTTAACTAAAAGCTGATCAATATGGGCTCACTATTTTGAAATTTTTTCATTTATTTTGTTTAAGAGAGATAGCAAAAATTTGAAGCAAAGGTAACACTCCGGTCGTCAGGAGATAGTAACCCGATAATCTCCATTCCGGGGAGTCTAGACCTGAGCCTGAGGTGTTACAAATATGGTATCAGAGCTTAGTTAGTAGCTCGCTAGGCTAGAAATGATTTTTAATGATTTTTACTGGGTTTTGATTTTCACTGGAAAATGGTTTTTCATTGGAAACAGTTTAGATAAAGTTTGGACTAATCGAGTGATGCCTTGGAGACACAGTGAGTCTAAATTAAAAGATACTAGGGTATAGGTTAGAGACTGATAACGTGATTGAACGCATACCTATTTGGTCAAGACCCGAGTTCAAGAGGATGTTGCACCTCTAGTCTCTATGTAGGATGGGGTGCATAGGGATTTGGGGGTATGGAGGAATCCTAGATTCGAAGAATGATAGACCATGTTTGGTGAATGCTCGTATCTTTGGTAGAGCAGGTACTTGCTACGTTGGCTGGGATGGGGCAGTCAAGCATAGTGGGTCTTGTAAAGCCAAAGAATCCATCCACGCAGGCATATGTTCTATTATGTCTAATCAACATAGTAGGATGTGACAATTGTGGAAGTCGAGACATTTGCACAATTGTAATGGATGTAATGAAATTTCTAAGTGGAAGTCTGTGTGGAAAGGTGAGTGTGAGATGGGGCACACGGACTTGGAAGCATGGATAGAAGCTTGGGATTTCATTATGTTAGCGTGCATTGTGTGTTTGGTTAGTGTATGATTGGTTGCAATATATGTAGTAAAACTATATTTTTAGTATATTACCCAAACTCCTGCACCCAGAAACAGATAAAATGTTGTCGACTTAGAAGTACAAACTTTTAGGCCACAAAGACATATCGAGAACTTAGAGACTATGCATCTAGAGTCACAGTAGCACGAAATAAGCGAATACACCTAGGTGGGGAAAATTAACTGGCAATTACTGCAAGTTCAGAATCCAAAGTTTGATTACAATTCTTAGATGTTTTGCTACAATCAAATTAAACTATTGGATACTGAATTAGGTCTTGACTTGCAAACAATGCCAAGGGGACGACCAAAACGAGGAATAGCTCGAGGGGAGCGTAGTCACGAGCCTGAGCATAGAGAAGGCACTTCAGGAATAGCAGCTGCATCAGTGGGAGTGGTGATGACTCCTGAGGTGATTGCAGAGATTACTCAAAAGATGATAGCCGAGGTTACTCCCAGAATAGTGGCAGAAATTCTCTTCAAGTAGTAGAACAAATAGTGAAAACCTTGCAGTCATCACAGACACCAGTGTCAGTACAACCACAGATGTTGCAGCAACCTGTACAACCACCACTAGAGCCTCAGATTTCACCAGTACCTCAAACTCGACAAGAAGCCAGATCATCAGAGGCGATTACGGCAAGTAAATCAGCTGGTTATGATAAGGAACAAAAGGAGTTACTAATTGAGTTTCAGAAATTGAAACCCAAAACATTTGAAGGAATGACTGATCCAATGACAGCTGATAGGTGGTTTACGGAGATGAACAAGCATTGGGATGCATTGGGAGTGATACGACCGCGACGGGTTGCTTTGGCAGTACATCAGTTAGAAGGACCAGCATATCACTAGTGGGAAATGATCATGAATGACCCTGCCATAGATAAAACAACGCTGACTTGGGAAGAGTTCAAAACCATGTTCTATGATGTTTATTTTTCAACAGCCAAGAAATGATAAATGCACGTTAAGTTCACAAGACTAGCACAGAAGATGATGGCGGTGACAGAGTATGAACGAAAATTCATAGAGTTAGCAAGATTTACTCTTGATTTGGTAAAGGATGAGCAAACAAAGACAAAGAGGTTCATTGAAGGATTGAAACTGGAAATTAGAAAGATAATAGCACCCTTAAAGTTGACAAACTTTAGAGAAGCTGTGGAGAGGGCACAGATTATAGAAAGAGACTTCAAAGCAGAGCAGGCATAGAAGAGTAAGAAGCAAACCAGATCTAGCCAAGCTGTAGGACCATCGTTGAGGAAACATGGTGGTCAGGAGAGGAGAAGAGTACCTTAGAGCTAAAGACAGGTATGGGCATCTGAGAGATTGTAGGGAAGACAGGCCAGATCAGAAAGAAACATTAGCAAACAATGGGAGCAGGCTAGAAAGAAAGGTTTATGCTATGTTTGCAATCAAGAAGGGCATTTTGCTAGAGATTGTCCCAATAAAGAAATGACCACAATATCTCAATCGGTGTATCAGACTCGATCTTAGACAGAAAGATCATAGAGAAGGCCTTAGACACAACAACAAAGTCAAGCAAGCCTCTATACGGCGGTCAGCAATACGGAACCCACCCAAGTAGTGGAAGGTACGTTCTTATTATTTGGGGTTATTGTGCAAGTATTATTTGACTCAGGTGCAACTAGGTCATTCATTTCAGAAGAAGTCGTAGATAGATTGAAGTTAGTCGCAGACCCTTTGGTCACACCACTAGAAATGTCTACTCCAGTAGGAAGCATGGTAAGTTCACGAAGACATTGTAGGTGTGAACTCACCTTCGGAGATAGTAGAATAGGAGTGGACCTTTGTGTATTTCATTTTGGCGGATATGACGTGATATTGGGAATGGATTGGTTAACCCAACATCAAGCTAAGATCGATTGTCAAAGACGAAGAGTTACAATAAAGCTACCATCCGGGGAAGTTGTGAAAATAGAAGGAGATATGAAGAAGTTGCCTAGAAGTCCAACATTAGCATTAACATATGATGTCCAACAGAAGGTCGACTTCAGACAGTTGATAGAGGATGGAGTAGAGAAGCCACAAGGAATACAATAGATTCCAGTGGTGAGAGAATATGAGGATGAATTTTCGGATGAATTGTTTGGCCTTCCACCACACAGGCAAATAGAATTCAAGATTGAAGTATATCCGGGTACAAATCCCATTGCCATTCCACCTATTGGATGGCACCAATAGAACTGGTTGCGCTGAAGACTCAATTGGATGAACTGCTGGCGAAGGGTTTCATTAGACCAAGCGAGTCGCCATGGGGAGCTCCAGTCTTATTTGTAAGGAAGAAAGACGGATCCATAAGGTTATATGTAGACTACAGGAAATTAAATCAAGGTACGATAAAGAATAAGTACCATTTACCAAGAATCAATGATCTCTTCGACCAGCTAAGGGGAGCCTCAAGATTTTCAAAAATAGATTTGAGATCAGGGTACCATCAGTTAAGGATCCATGAGTCGGACATACCGAAGACAGCTTTTAGAACTCGGTATGGACATTTCGAATACACAGTGATGCCATTCGGACTGACAAATGCTCCAACGGCATTTATGGATCTAATGAATAGGGTTTTTAGCCAATACCTAGATTACTTTGTTATTGTTTTCGTGGATGATATCCTCATTTATTCCAGATTAGATGCTGAGCATGAAAGACACTAGCACATGGTACTGGAAACAATTAGACAGAATAAACTGTACGCCAAATTCAGTAAATGTGAGTTTTGGATGCAGAAAGTGAAATTTCTTGGTCATGTTGTCTCGGCATAAGGTATATCAGTGGATCTAGAGAAAGTGGAAGCAGTAGCTAACTAGAAACAGCCAACAACAGTAACTGAGATCAGAAGCTTTCTTGGATTGGCTGGGTACTACCATAGATTTATTAAGGATTTCTCGAAAATAGCTAGTCCACTGACAAAATTGACCAGGAAAGGAGAAAAGTTCATTTGGGATGATCAGTGTGAGACATCATTCCAGGAATTGAAAAGGAGATTGACAACAGCACCAGTCTTGATTACTCCTACATAAGGAGTAAGATACACCCTCTATACCGATGCATCATTGAATGGTTTGGGTGCAGTACTGATGCAAGAAAGAAAACCTGTGGCATATGGTTCTCGACAGTTAAAGCCACATGAGCAGAATTATCCCACACATGATCTGGAGCTTGCAACAATCGTGTTTGCATTAAAGATTTGGAGGCATTATCTTTATGGAGAGAATTTTGACCCATACTCAGATCATAAAAGCCTCAAATATATCTATACTCAGAAGGAACTCAATCTCCGACAAAGAAGATGGTTAGAGTTCCAAAAAGACTATGACTTTCAGTTACATTATCACCCTGGTAAGGCTAACGTAGTAGCAGATACACTTAGTAGAAAGTTTAGCTGGAAGGAAGAAGAAAGGGCACAAATGTATCAACTGATCAGTACATATGACCTAAGTATAGCCACTGATGAAAAACAAGCATATCTATATGCGATAACTAGCCAACCAAATATTATACACCAAATCAGAGAGGAGAAGAAGAATGATAAGTGGATGGCAAATCTGATTGACGGTACCAAGCAAGGTAAACATACAGACTTCAGAATTGATGCGAATGGTGCATTGAGGCTAGGTGACAGGTTATGTGTAATGAGTATAGGACACATTAAAGACACCATACTGGATGAAACACACTTAACCAAGTACACATTGCATCTGGGAGGTGATAAAATGTATCAAAATTTGAGGAAGACTTATTGGTGGAAAGGTATGAAGAAAGACATCGCAAAGTATGTTTCTCGATGCCTTACATGCCAACAGGTGAAGGCTAAGCACAGAAAGCCATCTGGCTTATTGTAGCCGCTTTCAATACTAGAATGGAAGTAGGATGATATTACCATGGATTTTGTGAATGGCCTTCCGAGAAATAAAAAAGGTGAAGACATCGTTTGGGTGATAGTAGATAGATTGACAAAGGTAGCTCACTCCTTACCTATATGATCTACTGATCCAGTGAGTAAGTTAGGTGAACTATATGTTAGGGAAATAGTGAGACTGCATGGAATTCCAAAGACAATTGTATTAGACCGAGATGCCATATTTACATCCCAATTTTGGCAAAGTTTACAAAAGGAACTAGGGTGCAGAATCACTATGAGCACGGCATTTCACCCACAAACGGATGGACAATTTGAAAGGATTATACAAGTGTTAAAAGATATGTTGAAAGTGTGTGCTCTAGATTTTAAGGGCAATTGGAACAAATATTTGCATTTAGCAGAGTTCGCCTACAACAATAGCTATCAGGCGAGCATTGGAGTGGCTCCATTTGAAGCGCTCTATAGTAGACCCTACAGATCGCCATCCTGTTGGGCAGAACTGGAGGATCATGTGTTCACTGGACCTGATATGATTGAAGAGATGAACTTACAGATCAAGAAGATCCAGAAGAAGTTACTGGCTGCACAAAGCAGACAAAAAAGCTACGCAAATAGAAGGAAAAAACCCTTAGAGTTCCAACTAGGAGATAGGGTGTTCCTGAAGATAAGTCCCCAGAAGGGAATCAGAAGGTTTGGAGCCAAGGGTAAGTTGGCCCCTAGATTCATTGGTCCATTTGAGGTACGTAAACGGATTGGTGAATGTACTTACGAATTGGATCTTCCGAATCGATTATCTGCAATCCACAATGTGTTCCACATTTCGATGCTTCGAAAGTACGAGCCAGATCCTTCACATATCATTCCATGGCAAGATATTAAAATTCAAGGTGATGCAACTTATGAAGAACCAGCTATTCGGATCTTGGATCGTAAGGTACAGAGCCTCAAAACTAAAGACATTCCTTTAATCAAAGTTCTAGGGAAGCATCATAATTTGGAGGAAGCCACCAGGGAACTAGAGAGTGAGATGCAGAAGAAGTACCCAGAACTATTCTCCAGAAATTCTTGACAGAACACATTGGGCAGGTATGTTCTATTTAAATTTCGAGGGCAAAATTTCTGTAAAGGAGGGTAGATTGTAATAACCCAAAATATTTTAACTCGTCCACATCAATAATTAATTTAAGAAATTCAATTAAATAGGACAGTTTTAAAAGAAAACATGTTTTGAATGTCCATGTATGTATTAAATGAAAATAAAATCATATAAACTCATTTTTGTGGCTTAGAAACTCAAAAATAATGAAAAATAGGAAAGAGGTTAGCAATATTGTGGTTCGTCGGCGGTAACCATGCAGGAAAACCACTTAAGAATAGGGGGTCATACTGCCGAACGCAGACCGTAAATGGCCGACCGCGGTCTGCAGTTGAGAAAACTGGAAAGTTCGAGAAAAATCAATCACCGACCGAGGTCCTTATTTGCCGACCGCGGTTTGTGCGCGATATATAAATAGAATAGCCGACTTAAACTCGTCATTTTCACTTTCAGTTCGTTCCAAACAGGGGAGAAGTGAATTTGAAAAACTAGAAGAAGCACTTTGAAGCTAGTTGGGTCAGAAATTGGAGACTAAAGGTAAGAATCTAAGTCTCGATGCTAATTTACTCTCTCTATTATCTCTTGTTTAATCTGAAAATTTTAGATTTTTATTAAAAGGATGAGTGAGGGAAAGTGAAACAAACTTGATGTATTGAAGTTATTTTTGTTTAAAATTTGAAATATGGAATCATTTTCAATAGTTTGTAAATGGTGTTGATTGTGGAAAATAGGTGGTGAGATTTTCTAAAAACACTAAGGTGAAAATCTCAGGTTTTGGTTGAGTGACTGACAAGTGCATCATAAGAACAATCTAACTGGATAAGAAAGTTGAAAGAAATCCTAAAATACTCAAGTGAGAGGGATATCCTTACTCTTTAGTATTATGTGGGAATCACGCTTGAGACATGATTGTTGCTAGTGTAGGATTTATATTATGTAAATGTTGATATTGTTGGAATTGAATAGTTTGTTTGCAATTGTTGAAGTGTCGAATGGTTTACTGTCATGCATGATTTCTATTAAGATTTACTGCTCATGTGATATTTCGTTTATTTATTTCTGATATCATGTTGATTGAATGTTTTGGGCTTGAATGCATGATTGCTTCACTAAATTAAGATTAACGGCTAAATACAAATCTCACACAACAGTACGATAGACCGCAGAGCGTCATAAATATTCTTGACCCTTAGTGTCGATAGAAAATTTCATTGTCTTGGAAATCATAAGGAATTGGTTGCATAGCATTCTTTACCTTTGACTGTGATATCTTGGAAATAAAAAAGAATAGGCGGCTAGGCATTCCTTTCCTTAGATTTTGCTCGACAATTGATTTGTCTTCGAGATTTGCTAATAGGCTGCATAATGTTACCTTAGTAATTGGTTGAATAACATTACTGTTCCTTAGACTGTGATTCACATGTACAGGCCGCAGGGCGTGAATGGGGATAAGTAATAGGCTGCAGAGCGTTACTTATCTTTGGATGTTGATATTCTTGATTTCTTGTTTCTGGCTAAATTGCATGCCCTCATTTCCATCCTAGATCACAAAGGAATATTGGGAGTCTAACCAATTCTTTCGGTTTAGGTTACAACAAACAATTTAATGTGTGAAACGCCTAATGTGTGGAAGTAAGTGTATGTTTTGAGTTTGATCTTGTATAATGCTAGAGATGTATAGGATTGATTCACTGGGCTTTCGAGCTCACCCTATCACTCTATTTTTAGGTTTTCACAAGTCTATTGTACAGTGACTACTTACTAACAGTGGAGACGTTGAAGGACGGGTTTAAAATTTTGTTTTAAAACGTTATGTTAAAATGACTTGGATGAAATTTTGGAATAGAATATTTGTTCTTTTTTTTGTATAACACATATAATGTAATTGAACTATACTTTCATGTTTTGATGTTGTATTTATCGATGGACTGTGTTTTCATGTTTTGACAATATAAAACTTGTAGGAGATTTTGTTGAACTTGATATTTCCTTGAATAACATTCTGAATATTTCCACATGAAAAGTTTAACTAAAAGTTAATCAATATGGGCTCACTATTTTGAAAAATTTTCATTTATTTTATTTAAGAGAGATAGCAAAAATTTGTAGCAAAGGTAACGGTCTGGTCGTCAGGAGATGGTAACCCGATGATCTCCATTCCAGGGAGTCCGGACCTGAGGCTGGGGTGTTACAACCTGTAACACCCCAATTTTCGACCGAACCTCTGTTCAAGTGTTATGTCACGTGTGGATCGTCGCCCGATGAAAATCGAGATGCTACTAAAATTCTTTTCTGTCAAAAATATCTTTTTCTTCAAAGTTCAGTTCATAATTCTTTAATTCTCAAGTTCAAGTCCATAAAGATATCATGTACAATATAGAAAATCATAATAAGTCTTTCAAATAAATCTTAAGTAAAGCAGCGGAAACACTTTTCAAATTATTTAGTTAAACCAATTTGTTACACGAGGAAAGCCATCGAAAAATGAAACAATTGAAATTAAACTAATGAAAACATGTTACAATAATCCAGTGAAATATCTAAAGCAAGACTTCCAAATCACCTATCCCCAACGACCTCCCCATGAGGTGTCCAAACAAAGTGTGGGTCTTCTGACGTGGTCAATAGATCCTACGTCCAAGTGTACCTGAAAAATAAAATGGGTGAGCTCGAAAGCCCAGTGGATCATTCCTACACACCACAGGCATTATATAGACCCAATCCAAAACATTACAAACACTTTCAAACATTAGGCGTTTCACACATTTATTTGGTTTTAGGTTGCAGTTAAAACCAGAAGAGGGTTGAGATACCTCTCGGTATTCCCTGTGATCCAATCTAATCGTAATCATAGAGGCCTCAAGTGGTACCATCCAAAGTCAATCATATCTCAGTATCACAGTCCAAGAGAGAGAGTAATTGTCATGATGTCGTATTGTCTCCCAAAGACTTCGAGCTGTCATAGTCAGCTCAGGGTGGGAATACCTACGATCTGCCTTGCGGCTCGTCAATCGCACCGGTACGTGGATTCTTAATAAACCATCGTCTTCTTTTAGTTTAATACAGTTGATTCAATCACACCAAAACATCATTCATATCATAGCAAGCAAAACGAATAATATCAAACAATAGCATGGTAAGATAAATGATCAACGATGAAATCTAAGAGCATAGTCTCTCTCCTATACAAGCATGCCAAGATCAACAAACTAATCATTGCACACCATTCAACAATACTAACAATCCAAATAAATCTTTTTCAGAAAATTAACAACCTAGAATCTATTCAAACAAATGTCTTGAATTTTAAATCTGCATAATACATGTGAGAGAGAAAATCACGCCCACCTGAATTTTCGAATGTTCTTCTTTCTCTTCGTCGCAAATGATCATCTAAGAAAGTCGATCTGCAATAGTGATTATATTATGATAATTTCTTAACTAAAGTTTCACACTAATTTCACTACTTATAATTTAGTAATCCTTTTAACTAATCAAAGTGATTTTAGTAATCAGCTCATGTTCTTGTTAATTAAGTATTCTTTAATTTCTTAGTCTTTATGTTGTAATTAAATCATTCATGAAATGATTACGAACAAAATAAGACTTCTATTTGTCAAGTCTTTAGTCTTGTTCGTGGTTGAGATTCCTAATCTTTTTCTATTAATAGAGTTTTATCTAAGATCATTTTATAATATTGATTTAATCAATTTTCATTTATTTAATTATCTAATTTAAATGCTTGACTACTTTGGATAGGCATTTAATTTAATGATCCTAATTTAAATACTAACATTAGATACTTAAATGAATACGCGAAAGATTCATTAGTTAATCTTTTTATTCCTCAAACCTTAATATTTTGTCATTGTAAGATAGATAGATAAGTTTATCCAAACTTTATTGTTCTTATCAATTCATATTAATTTATCTACATTATATTAAATTCCAATTCATATTATATTGGTGAACCATACTATAGTTTCATGATTAACTAAATATACCGACATCACTTCAATTTCAAATCTTTGTAATTTCCTGACTTATCTTAGATTATTAGAAGTGTCATTTTACATTAATCTTAGTATTTACAATTCCTTGTTCCAATTAGTGTTTATTTATGTACCATTCTTAGTTCTAACTTATCAATGTTCATACCCAATTTAAACCATTACTAACTTGATTTTTCGGTTTAAGTACTAACCTTATGATATAATTAAATCTAGATTGATAATTCTCATTTCATAATCCAAGATTTAAAGTAAATTGTTTTCTTACCTATTAACTCGGTCAACACCACCAGGAAATGAACACAATTTACAGTGCTTCTCTTCACTGTGCAGCACATCCGTTCATCACTCACCAAGATCACATCAGCAACATCATGAACAACCACGAGCCACCAGCAGCTACCAAAAATCAACCATGGTACTCAAAATCGCTACATAACAGCAACCACTAAATGTACCAGCAATGAAATCAAACCTCAAACACAAAATCTGAAGTTTCCTCTATTTTTAACATCCCCAGAAACCAGCAAAATGAATCTGAAAATCTGTTGTTACCTATGCTTGCTGGCCGTCCACCTAAACCAAAAATTAGCTTTTCTATTTCTTTCTTTTCAGTCTACAAATCACAAAACCAGTTTGTGTTCTTCATTCTCCTTCCACACCGTCAATCCCCTGTTTTGTTTCAGTTCTGAACAGCAGCAGCAGCTCTACTAAATGGTGCACGTGGTTCGATTCTTCTTCTTCAATTCAGCGTCGCAGCAGCAGCTCACGGCAGCAGCAAGGTGGAGTAGCAGCAGGAGTAGACTGGAGTTTCTCCAATCCTCCCATTCACCGGTCACCCTCACTTCCAATTGTAGCAGCAGCTGGATGTTTCCTCTTCACAGAATTTGCTCTGTTTCGATTGCAGAAACAGAGCCTCAACCCCCACCGTTTGCTGGTTACAATTCACTCCACAATCGTTCAGCTCAGCTTCTTTTTTCTTTCTCCTCCTCTGTTTCTCTCCACAGCCAGCAACAAATGTCCTAGCTTCCATCTTCACTTCGTTCGGCAGCTACCCCAACGGCAACAGCTTCTTCTCTATTCGGCAGCCGGTGAGCAGCAGCAGCAGCAGCAATTTCTGCTGCTCTGTTCTTCACTTTTCTCCTCAGCTCTTCTCTGCTCGTCCGGTGCTTATTTCTGCAGCAGCTGCCCAACATCTTCCTCTCCTTCACTCGGTTCATGCAGCAGCAGCGACGAGCTTCCCTGCTTCTTTCTTTGTTCCGTCCACACCAGCAGCCATCCAAACAGAGCATCGTCTCCTGTTCTTCTTCGTTGCTCTGTTTTCGTCCCCATTTCTGCTCGTTCGACAGCTATAACGGCAGCAACCTGCAGCAGCCAGCTTCTTCATTCTCTGTTTCTGTTCGTTCCCCGATCATAGCAGCAGCAGCTGCCTCTGCTTCACCTTCATCTTCCCCGTTCTGCAACAGTGGCAGTGGCAGCAGCACCCAGAACAGTAGCATGCAGCAGGCACAAGAGCAGTAGCAGCAACCATGCAAAGCAGGGTCCGTTTGCTCTGCTTTTCTTCTTCCATGACAGCAGCTTGAGCAAAACAACCACCAGCAATTTCGCCGTCCATGGTGACAGCAGCAGAATACAGCAGGAGCGCACACTTCTCGGCCAGCAACACAGATTCTTCTTGGTCTTCATTATCCCGGACAGCAACAGTCCAATTTTTCACGTTTTTTTTTCTTGTTTCACCACGGTTCCCCCTTTCTCTCTCATTCCTCTGTTTTCTATCTGCTAATATATAATAGTATCTATAAGATATTATACGATATTATATAAGATAAGATATTAATTATAAAGATTATATTGTATCTATTATATATTATATGGTATCAAAAAGATTTTATATGGTATCTTTATATTCTCCTTTTTTGCTCTACTATATAGCTATAAATAGCTCACTGTAACATGTTATTTTTCATTCAGAAATATAGCAATATAATATTCATCATGGTATCAGAGCGGGTTTAAATTTTTTTTTTTTGATGTTTTAATCGGCTCCGGCGACAACGATCAGCACTGCTCCGATCGTATAACGATCAGCATTGCTCTGATCGTACATAGATCAGCATTGCTCCGATCGTAAAACGGTCAGCATTGCTCTTGTACCCCGATCAAATTAATCGCTGCCTGTGGATTGCTGCTGCCACGCTGCTCTAGATCACCACTGTGATCTCTACCTTGCTGTTGTTATCTCTGCTACAACTGCTCCGCCGCCCTCCTACTGCTGCTGTCCGGTCCCCTTGTTCCTGCTGAGTCCGGTTTGTTTCTGCTGTCATCTCTGCTGAGTTAGAAATAAAGCAATATAATATTCATCACTATCCTGCTTCTGTTTTTCTTCTCGTGTGTTCATGCCTCGATCCTTCTTATATGTTCATCACGCCGACCACCAGAGAACCATGCTTTGGCTTCCTCCTCAATCCATTGTCAAATCTTGCTTAATAAGCCACTCTAACACGGTCCATGCTCCACTCCATTCTTCCATCCGTTTCTATTATTATTATTATTATTTTTCCAAATACATATATAAATGTATGTATACCTATTTTAATCTTTAGTGGCATATATATATGTGTATTTATCTCTTTAATGTGTATGTATGTATTTCCTAATCATCTTAAAATATAAACCTTATTATAAATGTACATGTATTACCATGTTGCTATTTTTATTAATATTAATTCAATTATTATTATTTTTTTCCACACTAATTCATAATAACCTTCAATTAATTATTTCAGCTATTTATACATATCTATAAAAAATAAATTATCGTTCTGTCATACTATTATTAGTATTATTATTTTTCAATCAAATAATAGATTTCATTTTTGCATCATTCGCGCCTTCGCGCGAGCGCGAGTGAACTATGAAATAATTTATTTACCTTGTTCGCTCACGACGTGGCACGACGGCAAAATTACGGGGTGTTACACAACAAGTGTACATCTACATATCTCAATATCAATCAAATGTATCTAAATCTTGTAAAACCATTTAAACCTTGTCATTTCACACAAGTTTTATGCAAGGAATACAAGTCACAAAAAACACCTGAATCAGACACTCACCTTGGGTCCTGTGCATTGATGTCTCATCGACAACCGGCTTAGTCCCGTAATGCTCACTCAAATTTGCATCAATTAAAACTCAATCACAGTTCTATCCATGTGGTGGCTTAATCTCTAATCTCACTATCCCTACTCGGTTACAATCGCCTCAAATCATCTTAGTCAAGGTTTGGTCAATCGGTGAAACTTAGTCAAACCTAGTCAACTCTGGTCAACATGGTCAACCTAGTCACTCCAGGTCAATTTGTGCCCAAATTGGGTCAAAATAGGTCAATTGGGTCAAAATTGGTTCATTTGGGTCAAAATCCCCAAATTCCAACACTTAGCCCAATTTTGAGCTCTTTGCTCTCTTGCGCAACAAATTTACCGATTTTTCTTTGATCAATCCATAAGTCAGATTTACACAAAATTTCCAGATTTCATCTATACTACCTTAACCTTTACCAAAATTTTATTTCATAATTTTTGGGCACCATTTACTAGGGTTTCTAAGTGCATTAATAGGGACTGTAAAATTCCATATTCCCCGTGATAGGCAGTCACTTAGTGAATGGGTTGACCTACTTTCCAAATTTAGAATCCCTTGAAATCTGGTACGCATACTATTAACATGTCCAATGACCTTTCCACCAAATTTTAGCTTAGATTGACTTCATTTGGTCAGTCAACTAATCTCCTATGTTTCTATCATGAAATAGATTGTTCAAATGGTTCAAATCCTCTATGGTTTTCCAGTGCATATCTACTCTAGTTCTAGCACCAATCCAGTGCTATTTCTTGCTATTTTTGCAAGAGTTTAGATCCTGGAATTATGATTAATTAACCAAAATAGCAAGCAACTATAGTCATATTTACTTTCAAATACAACTCCAAAACATGGCATGCATAAGGGTGTTTTGGAAATTTTCTAAGTCCCATAATACCTAACTAACAAGACATGTTTGTATGCATATCAAAATCTAAACTATAGATACTTTTGGTTCGAGGTTTTTACTCTTTTGTAGTCCCAAATATGGGGTTTGAAATGCCTCTGATCTTAGGCCAAACGGACTCCTCTAGGTACCCTAAACACTGCTTCCAATTTGGTCTCAAAGTTTACTTTCTACAGAAACTGTCATAATTGTTGATTAGACAGTCAATTTCATAGCCTTATCAAATAGATTTAAAGTTTCAGTATTTGATTTTCACCACTTGGACATGGAAGTACTCATAACAAGGAAGAAAAAGAGTGGTTTTACCTTAAGACCGAGTCTTGGATGGCTAGGAAATCACTTTCCCAAAAAATCAGATCACACTATTTTTTGCAACTTTTCAGTTTGTAAGTGGGTTGTGCAGCCCCCTTTGATGGTATTTTTCATCTCCTAAGGCTACGCGTCTTGGACAAAGGTTGGCACAAGGTTGAAGAGGGCATTGAGAGCTTTGAAATGAGCCAAATCCTAAAGAAAATGGATGAGAAATGAAAAAGTTACATGCCCCGGAATGTAAGGGGGAAGAGCTGGAAACCAAAAAATTCCTACTCAAATGTGGTTTTGTTGCATGGAGGGGGGGTGTTTGCATGGCAAAACAAGGTGCCACGTGGCCATCCACATGGTCCTTGAGCTTCCTTGCAGGATGACCAGTTGGCACTACTCATTGGCTTGCTCAAGAGGTGGAACTTGATGACTAAAACCATGGTTCTAAAACCACGTATTCCCATGGTTTCTCGTTGGAAAATCACCAGGAAATCTGCATAATTTGGCCAAAATTGGTCAAAAATCGAACAGAAATTCGCACAAAATGACGAAAAGAAGGGAAGATGGCCTGTTTGGGTGCATGGGCCGGCCCAGGTGCGTAGCGCCTGGGTCGTTTGTTTGGCCCAAATCCCGTATGGGCTAGAAGTCCATGCAACCTGGGCTTTCAGCCCGCAAGGGCCTGGGCTAGCCCAGGCTTTGAGCCTAGGTTTGCTTACGCCTGACCCTTTGTTTCCTTTTTGTTTTTTATTTCTTTTCTTTTTGTATTTCTTTCCTCTTTGATATATATATATATATATATGTATGTATGTATGTATGTATGTATATTCGATTTTCTTTATCATTTTTTTCTAGAATTATTAAAAATCTTTTATTCATTATTTATCATCAAGATCTTCCAATTATACATCATTTCCATTATTTATATAATTATTTTCGTAAAAATTGAATAATACACCAAAAATTATTTTTTTCTCCCAAAAATCTCATTAATTACTCTAAAGATTTCATAATTATTCCAAAAATTTAATAATCAATCCCAAAAATTATTTTCCTCAAGAAATCACATTTTTCTTAAAATTTCATTTATTTTCTCCTCAGAATTGTATTTTTTCCATTATTCTAATTTTTTCAATAAATAATTAAAAATAGGAAAATTGAGAAAAATTTGTGTACTTTCATTAAAATTTTTAAAAAAATACATGTAACCCGAAAATTTTTGTGTATCAAATCGTGGGTCGTCACAAAATTTAATCATATTACATAATATTTTTATTAATGATGTTATATACATATTTAATTATATTTTCTATATTATTACTTATTCAAACCAACAATTTAAATTTATTTAATTCAATATTTTCATTTTGAGAACATTGAATTTAAAAAGTTTTAAATAGCTTATAGTATAGAAAGTTAATAACTAATTAGTTATATTTTTAGCTAATAAATAAATAAAATTTTTAATTACAAGATTAATGAATACAAATAGGTTAATTTTCACGACCATATGAATCAAATTTTTTTTAGTTAAAATTAGATTGAATTAATTGTTTCAAATAGCTTGACAATGCTATTTTGGACATTATTAAAAAATGTATATCTATTTTAGAAATTATCGAAACTTCTTTCCGTTCTTCTTATTTTAAAAAAGCAAAAAAAAAATCTTAGTTTTTATTTAAAAGTTATTTCCTCTATTTCATAAAAAGACTTTAAAAATAAGAGGAAAAAAATTAAGCTATCAAACACTCTAATTTTTTCAAAGCTTTATCTTAATAAAACTAATCAAAATAAAAAAGTTTTAATAAGAGTTACGACCTAATAATATTCAGAATCTCATTTGGTTCGTAATTAAGTTACTTATGATACAAATAAATTATTTAAATTTGTAAAGATTTTCAAGTGATAAAGTAATATTTTGGAGTTAGTTTAACTCGTAAATATAGAAACCTTATTCTATTTAGAATGTGATTAGATGAACATAAGTGAATTATTTTTAGAACCCAAAATTAAGTTTTAGTGTTTTTAAATTATTAGTTCTAATATAAATAGAATTACTTAGAATTGAATAAATCATAGCAGCTTGAAAATTAATTATTAAAGTTTTAAATTTCAGATTAAGAAATTCAGAGGACTTAAAAATTGTTTTATTAGATTATATAAAATTCTAGATTTTTTGAAATAACCCTGAATTAGATGAAATTAATATTTAGACTTCATAATTATTTTAAAAATTATTTAAACTTGAGAATATTTTAGATGAGATTAAATATGAGTTAGAAACTTAGAAAGTTTTGTTGATTTTTAAATTTAAACTTTTCAATTTTAGAGTATCAAATAGCTCGAAGGAAAGCAAGGTGGCCCGGAAGATTGGTAGAATCAGGTAGGCATGATTTTCTTGCTCTTACGTATTATGTGGATTTCAAATTCAAAGAATTTGTTTCAATAGTTCTACGTTATTAGAATCTTATTATTGAATTGATTGAAACCGTTTGGTATGCTTGGATGACAGTGTGATAAATGATAAATTATTTTAATTTACACATAATTATTTCATGACATGCTCAAATAGAAAACCATGCATTTAGATTTATTTATTCATTGCATGCATGCATTGGAAATTATGCATTTAGATTTCATTATTTACTCATGTGCCTTATTATTTTAATTTGCATGCATAGTTTGATTTAGTATCTATTGGATTGTGAAATGCTTGGTGTGATTGAACTTATTTGTGAAACTAAAAATAAGATGAAGGATTATTAAGAATCCATGTACAGGTTCGATTGACGAGCCTGAAGTAAATCGAGGTAGCATCTCTCATATGTGTAACACCCCAATTTTTGGCCAGACCTTCGTTCACGTTTTACTTCACGTGTAGATCGTCGCCCGTTAAAAATCGAGATGCTACTAGAAAATTTTGTTCTATTCAAATCTTTTTCTTTCAAATTAACTTCGTAATAATTTGTTCTTAAATCAATATCTAAGTAATTGTTTATCAAAATAAAACATCAAAAGAACTCCTCAAAATGCTCAATGGATTAACTTATACAATTCATAGATAATGCAGCGGCAATATGTTGAAATTATTCATTTAACCCAAAATCGTTAAGAAAGGAGAAGCCATTGAAAGATAAATAAACCAAAGTTAAACCAACGTAATCACATTAAAATGATTCTGTAATATAAAACTTGACCTACAAGTCACCTATCCCAGACGACCTCCCCATGAGGTGTCCAATCAGAGTGCAAGTTTTCTGTCGTAAGTCAACATATTCTACGTCCAGGTGTACCTAAAAAATAAAGTGGGAGTGAGCTCGAAAGCTCAGTGGATCGATCCTACACATCACATGCATTATACAGACCCAATCCAAAACATTACAAACACTTTTAAACATTAGGCATTTCAAACATTTATTTGTTTCAGTCGGAATCTAAGACTGAAAGAGGGTTGAGATGCCTCTCGATATTCCCTGTGATTCAATCCAATCTCAGAGGTTCCAGTAACCATCTAAAATCAATCGACACTCACATCACAGCCTAAGAGAGTATATTTATCGCGACTCATACCGTTTCCCAAAGGCTTTGAGCTGTCACAGTCAGCTCCATGTGGGAATACCTACGATCCGCTTTGTAGCTCGACAATCTCAAGCGGTGACATGTAGGAGATGCCACCTCGATCCGCATCAGGCTCGTCAATCGTACTGGTACGTGGATTCTTAATAAACCATCGTCTTATTTTAGTTTTACAGACAGTCTCAAACACATTAGGCGTCATACAATACACTAGAGAATATAATCCAAACTATACCTGCAGACAAGATGCATGGGTAAGCAATAATATCTAGATACATATGCTCCTAGTCGTGTATGCCATATTTGAGTAAATCTAAATACAAGATCATATCATAAACAAATTTCGCATAGATTAATAATTCATCATACCACATACATCATTCAAATAAGCCAAACAGTTCCAATCCATTTCCTAATAACCTAGAACTATTTACACAAACGTTTTGAATCTTAAATCTATATAATGCAGATGAGCAAGGAAGTTACGCCGACTTGGTTTCGAAGATCTTCAGGGCTCTCTCGCTTTCCATCGAGATACTTGACACTTTAAATGCGAGAATCTGAAATTCAATACTTAATAAAATTATTCTTAAGTTTAAATAATTTCTGAGATAATTATAAACTCTAAATATTGATTTTCAACTAGTTTAAAGTTATTCTAAAATTCTAGAATTTTATACATTCAATTTAAATTAATTCTAAGTCTTCTAAATTTCCTTCGTTTAAAGTTACAACTTTTTTTTTATTTACTTACAAAACTTTTTTCGTAGAATTAAATTTCTAATAACTTAATCGTTGCAATTTGAATAATTTATTGATATCGTAATTAATTTAATTACGAACAAAATAAGACTTTTAAATGTTCTAAGTTTAGTTTTAGGGCCTAAGATTTTATTATTTTCTTATAAACGACTTTTAAACTCCTAAGGTTTATTTTATTTTATTTATTATTCTTTTCATTCTCGCCTCACTTGCGTCGTCACATTTTCGATTTAAAATTATTCACGTTGTCACGCTTTCATTTTTGAATCACTTGCGTCGTCGCGCTCGCGCCTTCGCACTTGCGCAAGTAAGCTATAAAATAATTTATTTTCTAAAGTATAAATTTTTTTATATATTTAAATGGAACTTGCCTCTAACTTTTTTCTTATTATTATTTTTTTCCAAATATTTATGTTTTACAAAGCCCATAATATTATTACTTTTATTCTTTATTATTTTATTTTAATTTCTCATTTTCTTTTGAAATAATATTTTATTCTATGTTCACTCGTAACGTGGCACGCTCGTAAAATTTTGGGGTGTTACAATCTACCCCCCTTAAATAAAATTTAGTCCTCGAAATTTGTGTCAGGTTAATTCATGTTGTCAATCCGTCCGTGTTTCTTAAGATTCATCACACTTTCGCTGCACTACTCTGATCCTACATAGAGAATCCTTCCACGTTCTAGCAGATCATATTCTCAGATTCATGAATATAACTAGGATATTCATTCACCCACATTAGATTCATTATCTTACAATACTACCAGATATAAATTTATTTCTCCTTCGAAAACCATTCTCTGATAATTAACTAAATCTCCTTAAGTCCTTCATATAGTTGAGCAAAACCATAATAACTATTGTCTTTCTTGAAACATCACGCCTTCAACTATCATTGATGATTTTTGGAATAACGTACGTCCTATTTTCAGTAAGAAAATTTGTGAACGCAGTCTTCTCTCTGGCTTAACACTTAGAAAGAACGATCAATCCACGACCATTGACGTGATCTAGTATAAGGACTATGATATCCTCACCCAGATATCACACACGACATTCGTGACATCCCTATACCAGAATTATCGAAGCTTACCCATAATCTCGGGTATGCTATTGCCTGAGATGAACTTGAGCTGTTCCAACATTTTTTTTTCCTACCTCATGTAATCTCGCAATTTATGTGGTGAACAACTATATCTTCCAAAATAAGGCTCTGTCACAGATGGTTCGAACAGGTACTTGTCTAATTATACTGTTCTATCATTTCAGCCTTAGGCGATTGTGTTCTTACCAATGCCCTATACCGAGAAATCAATGGTCCTTATCTAGAATTAACTACTACTGTAATAGAGGGTAGATCATACTAAACAGAAATACCGTGTAAAACATTCCTTCCAAGAGTGATGATTGGAACCTTGGAAATTCGAAAATTAGAAGGAGATTGTTTGACTGACAACAAAGAATTTAAGCTACTAAGTTCAGCATTAATATACAGGAGAACATTTGTTAAGTATTGATCATTAACCCTTGTTAGAACAATACATTGAGTCATAATACCAGCATCAGCTAGACTTTCCTTCATCCACAAGCCGTATATAGTAGATGTTTTCCCCTCTGGTATGTGATAAAGGATGAACTGGATGTTCCAAGAAGTTTGGCTTGTATCTGTTCAAACATCTGCTCAACTCGGACAAGGGGAGAAGCTCTCCTAGCCTGAGGATTTACTTTGAATATATCAAATGGTTAATTTACAAAAATTTCCTTATACCCTCCCCATTTGAAAGATCTCGAACATGACTATGTATGTCACAATGAACGAAAAATGTGCAATAGCTAGTGCTCTATTTTGTTGGTTGCACTTACCTAATCACACCTGTGATGTCACAGTTAGCTACAGGGTTTTCACCATTTGCACCCAATACTAAGAGTGATTTCTAATCTACTCTCTCGAAGATATTAGCTATTTTTTTCTACTATCACTCCTCTGGTTTGGCTTGTTTCTACTCTCTCCCGAGCACGCTTAACTGCGGAGTTCTGATGGGATCCGGTGCATTGGTGCTGGTATGATCGCACCCTTTATTTTCTTATTCTAATTTATCGATAGGCAACTAACATAGTCTAAGTTCCTTGGTCTATACCCCTTTTTCTCACTATTCATTTGTTTTGGCCTATCCTATCAAGATTGTTACTTTGTCACCGATGTTGCTTCTCTTCGGGCCTCCAACAATCTATTTTGGTTGTGCCCTCTTGTGCTTAACTTTTCTACTCATTCCAGCTCTAAGTCATTTTCACTCGTTTCCACCAATAATATGCCGATCCCACCAATTGGTATGCCACGAACGTCATCCCGCTGGTCCAGTTACTCTTGTAGCCTTCAGATGCTGATTCATTTCAATAAGCCACCTTTCTACTGAAAACGGATCAGTCACGCCTTAAAACATACCTAGGTTTCACTTTCTGGAATTCATTCAACAATTCCCACTGTTCCTTATTATAACTGACCAATCTACTCTATGGCACCTTACCTGTAGGCCTATCTATCTGATGAGTTTGAAGTTGTAGCCGCATCTAAAGCTCTAGTTGCTCTGGTGACTGTACTTATGTTTAAGTAGGCAACGAGAACTGTGGTAATGCCAATGACTATAGAGTCTACACCACTTGCTTCATAAGTCCTAGAGTAATCTCCAATCTCACTTTCTGAGAAATCTCGGTTATTTATTCCAAAATTACTGATGTCCCTCAGGTCATTGCCACCCAGTATATGCTTATCTCTCACCTCTTGACCTGGACAACAAGTCAAGAATGTAATTCGGCATTCCATGACCCATTCATGTTAAGTTAAAGAACAACGTTTATTGTATATGTATACACCTATATATAGTCTTCTTCTGTTTTCTTCCGGTATCATGACCCATCTTACCGACCACTACTTCCTATACACCCATGCTATCTCGCGTTTCTCGTGCTAGGGTGACTCTAGGTGCATAGTCTCTAAGTTCTCGATTTGTTTCGGTTGTCTAGGGGTTTATGCTTCTAAATCGGTAGTATTTCGTCTGTTTCTGGGTACAGAATTTGGGTTATAATACTTAAATAATCAGACTACATACATAACAAACAGTCATCTAACAACCAAGCAAACAATACACGCTAGCATAATGCAATCTTGAAGCTTCCATCTGTGCTTCCAGGTCCGTGTGCCCCATCCCACACTCACCCTTCCACACAGACTTCCGCCCAGAATTTCATTATACCCAAACAATGGCGCAAATGCCTCGATATCCACAGTTGCCACATCCCACTGTGTTGATCAGGTACAATGTAACATGTGCATCCGCAGACTTACTCTAAGGCTGACACAAGTCCCACCATACTGTACCGCCCCATCCCAAGACAATATAGTGTGTACAAGTTCATCCAAAGAAATTGATCACTCACCAAACATGGTTCGTCATTCTCCAAGCCTAGGATTCCTCTGTACCCCTTAATCCCTATGCACCCCATCCTACATAGAGACCAGGGATATAGGCTCCTCCCAAACTTGGGTCCTGACCAAACAAGTGTGCGTTTAAACACAATATCAGTCTCTAACCTATGCCCTAAAGTCTTTTAATTTATTTATGATCCACTGTGCTTTCTAGACAGCACTCGATCTCTATCTAGACCTATGGTCATGGTGTTCAACTCCATTACATTCTCTTGTGATGCTATAGTTCCCGAATCAGACTTGTTCGTGAGCAGTGATCAACCTTTATGGACATCTTCCTGAAGTTGAGGATCAAACCATCAGGGACAGTGCACCTTCTAAGACTGGCACCAACCCTCAAGAACAACTCTATAGGGTCAACCCATCGGGGCACTCTTTCTTAAGAAGGCACCAACCCTATGAGGACCATTACAAAAGTAAACCATCAGGGGTACTTTTTCCAAGAAAGGCCACCAACCTTTAGGGTACTCTTCTCAAGAAGGGGTCAACTATCGGGAACACCTGTATTCAAGTCACATCTGTAATCAATGACTCAGGTACTCTAGTATCACTTCATCCTTACCTAAATCTCTACCCGTGCTACCCTTTTTCCAAAATCGTATCCAAGAAATTTATTTTTCGATGAAATCAGATTCGATAAAATTCATTTTCAGTGAAAATCATATCTAGTGAACTCAAATCTATCCCAATGTATCATAATACTGAGCTCTGATACCATATTTGTAACTCCCCAATTTTCGGCCGTACCTCTGTTCACGTTTTACCTCACGTGTGGATCGTCGCCCGTCGAAAATCGAGATATTACTAGAAAATTTCGTTCTGTTCAAATCTTTTTCCTTCAAATTAACTTCGTAATAATTTGTTCTTAAATCAATATCTGAGTAATTGTTTATCAAAATAAAACATCAAAAGAATTCTTCAACATGCTCACTGGATTAACTGATACAATTCATAAATAATGCAGCAGAAATATGTTAAAATTATTCATTTAACCTAAAATCTTTAAGAAAGGAAAAGCTATTGAAAGATAAACAAACCAAAGTTAAACCAATGTAATCACATTAAAATGATTTTGTAATATAAACTTGACCTTCAAGTCACCTATCTCAGATGACCTCCCCATGAAGTGTCCAATCAGAGTGCAAGTTTTCTGAAGTAAGTCAACATATTCTACGTCCAAGTATACCTAAAAAATAAAGTGGGAGTGAGCTCGAAAGTTTAGTGGATCGATCCTACACATCACATGCATTATACAGACCCAATCCAAAACATTACAAACACTTTTAAACATTAGGCGTTTCAAACATTTATTAGTTTCAGTCGAAATCTAAGACCGAAAGAGGGTTGAGATGCCTCTCGGTATTCCCTGTGATTCAATCCAATCTCAGAGGTTCCAGTAATCATCTAAAATCAATCGACACTCACATCACAGCCTAAGAGAGTGTACTTATCGCGACTCATACCGTCTCCCAAAGGCTTCGAACTATCACAATCAGCTCCGGGTGGGAATACCTACGATTCGTCTTGTAACTCGACAATCTCAAGCAGTGACATATAGGAGATGTCACCTCGATCCGCTTTAGGCTCGTCAATCGTACCAGTACGTGGATTCTTAATAAACCATCATATTATTTTAGTTTTACAGATAGTCTCAAACACATTAGGCGTCATACAATACACTAGAGAATATAATCCAAACTATGTTTGTAGACAAGATGCATGGGTAAACAATAATATCTAGATATATATGCTCCTAGTCGTGTATGCCATATTTGAGTAAATCTAAATACAAGATCATGTCCTAAACTGTAACAACCCACCGCCATCGCCATCGGGACCCACACCCATGTCATGGCACGTCATGGCACGTCATGACTCGTCATGACATTGTTACTCGCAAGGTACTATTCCCCCCTTGGGATTTTATTTCGCCTCCGTGGAGTTTTGAACCCATGACCTAGGGGATAAGTACACTAGGCTAAATGATTTCAAAGCCTAGGCGATAGACATTAGGCTAGATGCTCAAAGATTAGTTAGTAGGTTATTGGGCGGGATGGTTACTCAAATGACAAAGGAGGTGTTAGAGGCAAGTTTGAATTGTAAGTTGTGCCCTACCTCCTATTTTTGGATTAAAATTGTTTTTGAATAATAAAGCTTATTTTTTGAAATATAATTGTATGTATGTATCTATATATATATATACACACATGTTTTAAATGTTTTTTTTTTATACAAAAATTACGAGTTGAGCTGATAATGGATAAACCTTATCCCGAGTAATGCTAAATATTGAAAGGGAGATGGGTTATTCTGTTCGAGAAGGTCAATTGCTAAGTAGACTCTGTTTCACCGACCGACTGGAGGGTGTCCCACCAGCTCATACAAGTGATTGGAGTTGAAGAACACATCTAAAATTAATCTCTTATCAATTAAAAAGGAGGGAGTGTTACTGTACATGTAACACCCCTAGCTCATGATCTTTATCACATACGTCATAAGTGACGTGATTGTCTCGTAGCTTGAGACGTCGTTTCTTCCGAGTGCAGTCAGTCCTACTTTCTATCTGAGAACTGGGGATATTACTTTTTCTTTTCATCATTTATCTGTTAGTTTCATTAGTTCATATCCAAGGGATAAAATATAAATACAATAATCTCATTATATAAAAACATTGCTTCATTTCAGAGTTATGAATAATTTTGTGGGCTCCATAAACATCTTTTACAAATACTATCAACATCTGACATGATCAAATATAGTGGGTCACATGCCCTACAATACACTTCATTTTCTACTATTCTGTATACTGTCATTAATTTACATTGATCTGCTGAGGCGA
This sequence comes from Tinospora cordifolia, assembly GCA_030144865.1. Classification (NCBI taxonomy): domain Eukaryota; kingdom Viridiplantae; phylum Streptophyta; class Magnoliopsida; order Ranunculales; family Menispermaceae; genus Tinospora; species Tinospora cordifolia. The sequence continues at coordinate 76 of JAJIYU010001223.1, read as the reverse complement.
TGTCTTCAATAATTACCTAAAAAAAAATGATTGGGTGAGCTCAAGAGCTCAGTGGATCATACACAATACATCCATA
>JAJIYU010001222.1:0-38090 GCA_030144865.1 Tinospora cordifolia | reverse complement strand
CCTTGATTTTATTAAATGTGAATTTGTACTATTGAATTTATTCTAAGGCATGTGGTATTGAAAAATAGAAAGTCAAGTGTGTGTCACTTGTAAAGTAACATGACCCAACCCTCCAATTGGTTAAGTCCACCGTCAAAATAATGGTGGTTATGTCCAAACTCAAGGAATGTGGGGGTTGGGGTGTTACAGCTTTGTTGTCACTCGTGTATTTGAATAGAAATTATGATTTGAATAGCATGGTCATACATTTCAATGCTCTTATTATTATTAAATATAGATGACTGCTATGGTTAAAATACAAAATTAGAATTTGTGGACTTCATTATCGGCATGTAACTTACAAGCAATTTGGCATCTGTTTTACAAGGCAGAATTGGTTCACTTTATTTCCCTTATCCCAAGCCTTTCTTGAGTACAAACAGGTAGGGGATTGCAACCCACAAAATTTAGAGATCCTTCAAGACTGTATTTGTGAAACCGATTGGATTTTTTGTAACATTTATGAAAAACGAGCCAAACTAATGCAATACATGATCATAATTTAGTTAATATAATCTATAACAATCTACTTAACATTGGAATGGATGTGAACTTTTACTTCTACGTCAATCAATTGAGGTTAGTGTTTTAATCATTTCAATGGTTGGAGAAATAGGAATTTTGCACTGATGGACAATAAACTGTTTACAAAAAGATAGAAACAATTAGCTGATAGAGAACAAAAGAATAACAAAAGGTAAGAAAGCCTACAAAGGGTAAATTCGTGCATGAGCAAGACAATGATAAAGGTCAATAAAAGTGTGACCATATGACTCTAGTACGAAAATAACAGAAATTGTGCAAACTAAGAAATGAAATAGAAGACAATAGAACAATAAAGGAGCAATATGATTCAGTGAATGTTAAAATATACATTGAAATTACTCATTAAGTAGTTTCTATAACATAAATAGGCTAATTCCCATCATAATTAGACTTTTTAAGTTCAATTAAGCTTATACAGCTATATGCTATGTGTAACTCAAGGTATAACTTTTTTAAAAAATCAATTAATAAAACAGCCTAATCAATCTTGGACTTAATATTCCTTATTCAATACAGGTACAAAAATGCACCAACAGGATTTACATCAAGGGTTAATAAAAGTAAAATTAAATTTATGAAATGAAGAGATTGAATATTGAAAATTCAGATATAATACAAGAAAATATTAGAGGCCATGGGTGTAGAACTCAAAAGTATTTCAAGTTCTTGGAAACAAACATACTTTAGCTATTATGAATGTTGATTGTTGAGCCAAATGGACCACCATTTTTAATTTCAATTATATTAATTTGAATATCTAGACTCTACTTTTATCTGTTATTACTTTTTAAAACTATGAGATTTAGAACCAAATTCTTAGCTAGATAGTCCAACCATATAATGATCAATTGTGCACCATTTTATTTTTGGTAAAAGGGAATTTCCACTTCCAGATATTTAAACATTTATTGCATGCAAAGTTTTACCATCCATCTCTGCAGTAAAATAATGAACAAATTAAAAAAGTATTTTCATTTGTTGCATTGCAGCAAAGAAAAATAGTTAAATATATATATATATATTGTTAAGGAAAAACAATACCTGTTTTTCTCGCATTATATGAGCTCGTCTATCTGCAGGAATTTTTTCCCATCTTAAAACCTGCAAAATGGAAGGCTCTAGTTGTCAAATGTTTACATGCTGGAAGCAATAACCTACACTTAGAAGCACCCAAAAAGAAGTGTGCTACGTCTAAGCTAAGCTTGGAGATAGAATTCTTCTTTCGTTTCTCAATGGTGAACTATGACCAAGCCCATGAGCTTATTATCCTAGATCGAACCAAGTTGATAGGATCCCCTTTTTGCATGTCCCCATGTCCCTCCGATGTGGCGATATAGGGGCAAAAAAATAAAAAATAAAAAAAAAATAAACAGAGAGATAGGTTATCTCCCACTTGTGACATAGTGGGCCATCAATGGAAGGCTCGCACAACGGGCCATTAGCTCAGTCGTAAAATGCTCCCCTGATAATTGTGACCTTGTGACTAAGCTATGAGGGCTCTCAGCCACATGGATAGTTCAATGTACTCACCAGTGCCTGACCTACAAATGTGGATCATCCACGGCACGTTAGCATAACTTATTATTTTGGCCAACCTTGACAAGGTTGCTAAATGTAAAATCTTGTTTCCATTGTATTTTTTCTCACTTAAAACTTTTAACACTAAAAAAATGGGCTCAATGCCTATTTCTAACCATGCATTAGCTCTTCCTTAGTACCATAGAATAGTTTTTCGGTATATCAGTCTTTCAAGATATGAGTCAAAAATTATAATGAGATTACATGCCTATTGGTGGTGAACTAAATAGAACATTTCTTATTTGCAATCAAACATTTCTCAATACAGAAACTAAAATTTCTAGATAGATCTAAACAGATACAAAACAGGCATTCAATAGCTGAGAATACCAATTCAGCTATGGAGTTCTGTTTTTTTATTGTCAGTAACACTCCAAGGATTACTCATGGAAAATGCAAAAGCAACATAGCATAATTGCCTTTAAAAATGCATGAGGTTTTTTTTTCTTTGATGTTCTGACTAACATAGTTATTTACAAAGCAAAATGACAAACACAACATGCATCAAGGGCATTGGACAGAAGATGCAATACAAGGAGCAAGTATGTACAAAAAGGAGGCCAAAAGCAAATAGTAAAATCTCCATAATCAATCATTTGCAACTTTTCGGAAGTATTCTTTTCAAATAAACAAATAAATGAATGTCCAAAATGTACTTTTAATTTAGCTAATTCATCAAAAAATGTTTGTGAGATTAGATAATCATGAAAATATAAATGCTCATGGATTTTTTCACACAATGAAAACTTATGCAAAATTGATTTATTTTGGATGTATTTAAGAAGTGTAGTCTTTAAATATAGACATCTGCAAGTCTTTAGTTAACCTATCATTTGCAGCCAGAGGAAAAAAATTGATTGAAGCAATGTCTCAAGTGAACTCACATATTCTGCATATTGTAGAGCTTCATCATCACGTAAGCAAGATTTAAGAACTCGCAAAGCATCCTGAAAAAGGCATGTAGAAGTATAACATAATTGGAATGACTAATTTTAAATGCAATACCCTAGAAAAAGCACACAACTGTCATATTCATTACACAAGTTACAAAAACAAAAATTTCCTGCTTCCCATCCATTTCAACAACAAATTTACAAACCAAAAGAATAATTAAGCAGTGTTTTCAGGGCTCCAAGGCAATGACTAGGTAATTTTCCTTGTGTAGATGAGGTGCAGCCTGATGAAATTTTGTGGATAAGATAGAAATCCATGGGATTTATATGTCCTTCAAGAAAAAGATAATACTTTTTTAGCTTGGTTCCTTCAAGAGAACATGACAATTTAAGTTGTTTTTTATATAGAAGTTTCTTCAGGAGAAGCAAAAAGGAAATGTACTGCATCAAAAGGATAAAAAAAAATGACACAGCATAAAAGATGCTCATGTCCTGACATGAACAACCAATAAAGGACGGCAAAAGACCATCTACCAAAATCAAATTACATCAGAGAATTCCAACAGTTGCAGTAACCACCAATAATTTTAAAGCAACAAATCCAGACAGTCACAACATTATGAGAAGAATCACCAATCTGATCAACATTCCAGTTAATCTCCTCAGAAATATTTTTTTTAAAAAGAAACCAGGATTTATTCATTTTAAAGAAAGAAACAACAACAAAATACAACCAGACAGCCACAAGACAGAGACCTACACCCACCCACCCCCACAACGTTACAAAATATTCCCCCAACCCCGAAGCCAATCCGAGATGGAGTACCCCAATGATAGTGGGCTATTGCCGATCCAAAAACACGCAAGAGACACTGACTCATCCAAAAAGACCATAAGAAAGCCAAAGGAACCTGGCAGCCATTGACCCTATCTTTCCTATTCAAGTTAGTGATTGTTGGACAAAGTGGTTATGCATGTAGTTTTGTCCTAAATGTTTTGTTATGGATGACCAATGGAACAAATGGTGCTAATGTTTCAGTCTATCAAGTTTGAGCACCTAAAGAAAAAAAGGGACCAATACAAGACATAAGTCTTCAAGTTCAAGAAGTTCATCAAGTACAGTTATTGATAATGCTTAAAGCTTTTGGCAGAGGAAACACACAAAGTTCAAAGGCCCACCTGAAAGAAAACCCTTTTCTGTTCCGAATGAAGTTAGCGGAAGTTCCATTAGCTGACAGTGGAAGTGTGCCCCATTTGCAATGTTGTACTCAATTTAAGAAGAATGCAACAGAAGTATTTTCAAAGGAAAAGATAATTCAGGGGATCAAATATGGTAGAGGTGGCAGCTTTTTTTTTTTTTTTTTTTTTTTGCAACAAGGGTGACAACTACCAAATTAGAAAAGGATCTAGCCTTTGTAGGAATGACTTGGGAATTGGCATAATATCTATATGCAACTTAGGACTATGATGTAACTAATGGTGTAAAGTGTAATTATGTTTTTAGTCTTTAGTTTGTATGTCTAGAACAGTGCTTGTGAAGTTTGAAAGCTTTTGTAAGGGATATCTCATCCCAATTTGTCTTAATGAATATAATTTTTTCCTTAACAAAAGAGATTTGAAAAAAAAAATGCCTTTGGCAAGTTGAGAGAATGTAGACAAAAAGGTTGAAAGCATTGTTGTGTCTAAAATGAAGATATAACCTTCTTGGTTTCCTATTGCTCAGTCTCTTTTAAAATAATGCATTCATACTTTCTTATGTATAGTTTCGATAAAATTCATTAACGCGTCAATTTTAAAATGATTTTTAAGTATTCAAAAATGTTTTACTAATGTTCTTATACCATTGTAGGTCATATTTGCGTTAGTTTTAGTTGAAATGACATTTGTATGTTTTGGTCCATGCAAAACCGCTACGACAGTTTGGAGGAAGTGGCAAGTAGAATTATACAAGATAACCCACTATCTACAAAGGAGTTCTTCACTCTACCAAATATGATTCTTCCAAACTCTCTCTAGGAGTATTGGAAGATAATTTTGTTTGTTATTTGGCACAACATACGAGAAGAAAGGAATGCAAAGCTCTTCAAGGATAAGAATCCCTCAATGGATCTCATGTGGAAGAGATCCCAGATTTTGTTTGCACTTGGGTATCTAGCACTAAATTGTCCAAGGGTCACACATTTCATCAGAGGTTTTGAAAGCAGGACAATATCTTGTGGGTCATGTAATCAGCTCCCTGACTAGATTTCTCATCTAGCAAGAACATTTTCATACTATTAATACAATTATAGTTTCCTTTCAAAAAAAAGGCATTCGTACAAACTTTTTCGAAAGAGTCAAAATTGTTTTTTCATCAAATCTTGTTTAATTGTTTAATCATTTATTTCAAAGAGCTTGCATCATCAAACCAAATTTATTTAAATCAGATAAAACCTAAATAAGACCATAAGTCTAGAATTTTGAAAAATCATTTTAACCAAAGTTATCTCATTGAAAGCAGGTGGAAATAAACTTTAAAAATGTTTGACATGTTCTCAAATGCTTTTGGAAATAGTTACATAAATTTTAAGCTATTACATGCCTATATTTGGTTTTCATTACATAATCTTTCAAAAAATTAAAAAGTTATACAATGCAATCTGTGGGAATACTAATACATGTCCTTCCACTTTTGGGCCTGCATAAGGATGCTGATAAAGTAAGGAAGCTCTTGGAACACCCTGCCAGTTGTCTAACACATATCATGACATTGAGTGAAGTATGAGGTAGCTAACGCACGAGTAGGATAATGCATAAGCAAGCGGATGCTGAAGTAAGTTGATGCATAAGTAACCTGCTGCACATTGTCAGTAACTATTTCAAAACTTTTCAACAACTACTAATAGCTTCCTCAAGACTTTCAAAACTTCTTTTTAAGCACATTCAAATGGTCAAAAAATTTGACTTTTGCACCCCAAAAAAGCTATATATGTGTATCTAATGAATAGAACTCATTTTAAGTTTAAAAATTTATGTAGTTAGACCATTTAAAACACAAGAAAAACAATGATTCTAGAAAGTGTTTTTCAAGATAAAATCATTTTTCATTTTCAAACTTCCCTAGAAATTATAGATGTGATTTGAAGATGGATTTCAAGCTTTATAATTGTGCATCATTCAGAAGATCTTCAAAATCATTTGCTTGATTATATATTGTTGCAAAAAAGGTAGAAATGGTTTTGAGATCTCCTCACCTTGAGCTTAAATTTCCATATCATGTACTTAATGATTGTTTACATGACCTTTATAAAGTATTGCTAGGGTGGAAGGGCAGATCTAGACGGTAAGCCTCTATAAGGTGAGATGAGGCCTAGATGGGTCTAATAAGGACTTTAAGTAATTAATTAGAGGTCCTTGAGAAATACTTATTTATTCAACAGTCCCTCACTCCATATATGTGTGTGTGTAAAATAGATAATATTATTAAAATAAATTATGCATTATTTATTTTAATATATTATTTAATTTTTATTAATTTAGAGTTTAAAATAACTTTCTTTCAAGCCCTCCAAAAAAAAAAAAAAAACACAAACACCCCCCACAGCCCCTAGGTCACCCACCGAGGCACTTGGGGGTTGGGCATCTGGCCATCACCTCGGTGAGACTTAAGAGACGCCTTGACAACACTACCTTCATGCATAATTAATTTATTAATTAGACAAAAGATTTAATTTATTGTAATTAGGATTTGATTTGTTTCTTGATTTAAACAACCAAAACTAGTGGGTTTTACTTGCTTAGTAATTCCAAGGTTGGAATCATGGATAGGTTTATCCTTTAGCTAGAAACAAGGATCATTTGGCTCTTCCTTAGCCAGCAAAAATTAAATAGATTCTTCCTTAGCCCACAAAAGGAACAGGTGGTTCTTCCTTAACCCTTAACCTTTGAAAAAGAACGTAGACTCTTCCTTAGCCCGTGAAAGGGACAAGTTGTTCTTTCTTAGCCCATGAAAAAGGTTAGTGATACAAACGTAACTTGCAGATGATAGCTTATTCTTGAACCTGTAAAACGGCATGTGTGACAGTTTTTGTCCTCACTCGTATGAGGATCCTTTAATGAATTTGAAAAATCCTAATCAAGGAGATTAGGCAATGGTATGGGCTTGCTTAATCACAATAGGAATTTTTGTCATTTATTTTTATTCTCTACACTTTACTTTACACATTTAATTCACTCACATTAAATAATTGTCTAAGTATTAAATACATGTGAAAACAACCTACCAAGAAAGTTCAAAGAAAAATTTTGGGTGTATTAACAATAACATGGAAAAGAAAAATCAGTTGATATAAGTGTTAAAAGTTTGTTACGAATCCAACTTTTCCATTGCTACCAAATTTACAAGGCATTTCACCTAAAAAAAATAAATGATCAACAATTCCCGATCTTTAAAACACAAGACACAACATAGAGGGGATAGGCAATAGATTGGTTATTGCTTTCCCAAGCCATCATGCATGCTCAATCGATTAAGGGTCACAACTCACCCCAAACATTGAATTCTATTTAGAGGGGGTGCTTCCCATTGTAATTGTATTTGAGAATTATGAAATTATCAAGAATAAGAATTACAATTTTTGCTATCCTTGTATGTTTATCTTATATTCTATTTTTGCATTAAGACATCATCACAAATAAGAAAACATTTCCTTCTCTTCTCTCATGGAGTAGGCCATTGGGTTGAACCACATTACTTCCCTATATTCTTTAATTTTCAACATGGAAATAGAGCTTTGAGTGTATTGAGACCAATGTCAGGTATGGGGGAATATTTTGTAATGCCTTGGGGGATGAGTGGGAGTGGCACTTTTGGTCTCCCTCTTTGTTTTAGGGTGGCGGTTAGGGTCTTATATTTTCTAAGTTGTAACCATCTTTTAAAATCAATAAATTTCGATTTCTTAAAAAAAAAAAAAACAATTGAGACCAAATGTCACAAATATGTAGTACCAAAAAACTATATTGAGAAGGACCAGGCCTATAATTTTTTGGTGATAATCAATACAGAGTTTGGTGAGAGTTCAAACATTGAGTAAAGAATTATCAACTCTGAACAAGTATATCTTTGTTATCTTGATTAAAGAGAGTAGAAGTGTTATGCTCACTCACTCAAAAAAAAAAAAAAAAAAAAAAAAATTTAAGGGTCAACTATGCCTAAGATGTATGTCGACAATGATCAGTTAGTAACACTTAGGATAGTTAATAATTTGGTTATAAATAATGTTCAGTTGTTTTTTGAAGAAGAATCAATCTACTCATTAGCAAATTGTATTTGGAGAGTTTAACCCTCTCGAATTGACAAGTTGTTGTTCTCAATTACTGTTACATTGTATTTTTAATACAAATTCTAATCTTCCAATTGGGTTCCTATCAAATTGGTACTAGAGCACTTTAATCCAATGTGGCCAAAGGCAAGTGACAAATGAATGGAGTTCGTTGAGTAGGAATTGGAAGTGGTGAGAAATGACAATGTTGAGCTATGTCACACGATTAAATTACTCAAGCAAAATGTCTCCAAGCTGATGCAAATCATGGAAGAAATGAACCAATCTATTCAGTCCCTATCTTAGGCATTCTCAAAAGGAAAATCGAAGACAACGGATAGGAGTAGGAGGTTCTTAGATCAACATTGTCTCCAACGCCAGTAACACCACTGCATCCTGATCAACATTGTCTCCAACGCAACATCACCAACCAGTAGGAGGTTCTTAGATCTGATTGATCATAATGACACCCCTACATAGCAAATTGAGGCGATGATGATGCTAGTTTGGTGAGATCTAACACCAATTGTCAAATCTTCTTCTCTTGAGATTCCATCACCTTCAAAACCACACACTCACACGTTTGATGCATGAGATTCGATGACCACAACAATGCAAAGGAAGAAAATGAAGACAAACAAGAAAATGAAGAAGAAGAACAAAATGAAGAGAAAATATTAGTGTACATTACTATTAGTTGGTGATTTTGATTTGATCAAGAATCAATGCATCAATTGTAGTGGAAAGAAGCGTTGGCAAAAGCATCAACGACTGTGGGATTAAGATCCAGGAGGTGCTCAAGTTTTGGTCATTGGCGACAGCAGTGACGATACATCTTTGATTCGCGAAAAGTACACCTGTTTCGCAACCTGCATGTTCTCTTCTCTTCATCGCTATGATTAGCATGCTCATACTTAGTGTTCAATGTTATAGGTGAAAGCTGAACACAAGAAACCCACAGGTTTACTCCAACCTCTTCCTATACCAGAGTGGAAATTGGACAACATTGCGATGGATTTTGTTAGCAGGTTGCCTAAGCATCAGAAAGGGGAAGACACTGTGTGGGTTATAGTTGATCGTCTCACAAAGGTAGCTCACTTCCTACCAATTAGATCCATAGATCCAGTTAGTAAACTAGGGGAGCTTTATGTTAAGGAGATTGTGAAATTACACGAAGTACCCAAGACTATAGTATCAGACCGAGATGCGAGGTTTACGTCTCGATTCTGCCAGAGTCTACAGAATCAATTGGGTACCAGATTGACGATGAGCATTGCATTTCACCCATAGATAGATAGATAGATAGTCATAAGGAGTGATACATATCTTGGAGGATATGTTGAGAGCATGAGTTTTTGATTTCAAGAACAACTAGAGCAAGCACTTGCATTTAGCTGAGTTCGCCTACAATAATAGCTATCAAGCAAGTATCCAAATGGCACCCTACGAAGCTTTGTATGGTAGGCCTTGTAGATCACCATCATGTTGGCAGATTTGGCAGATCGAGTGCTTACAGTACCAGACTTGGTAGAGGAGATGAATGAACAAGTCAAATTGATTTAAAGGTGATTAGCGACAGCTCAGAGTAAGCAGAAGAGCTAGGCTGATAGAAGGAGACCCCTAGAATTTCAGGTGGGTGACAAAGTGTTTTTGAGAGTTAGTCCTCAGAAATGTATTAGAAGATTTGGATACAAAGGAAAACTATCACCAAGATTTATTGGGTCGTTTGAGATCACAAGGCGAGTTGGAGAATGTGCATATGAGCTCGATCTACCTAACCAAATGTCATCAATTCGTAATATCTTCCACATATCGATGTTGCGAAAGTACGAGCCTGATCCCTCTCATATCATCTACTAGGAGGAAATACGGGTACAAGATGATGCTGCATACGAGGAGTCCGTAATCAGTATATTGAATCACAAATCTACCTAAGGACAAAGGACATCCCCATTGTCAAAGTCCTTTGGAGGCATCATGGCGTTGAAGAAGCAACTTGGGAATTAGAAAGTGAAATGCGAATTAAATATCCCAATCTATTTACTAGCAGCACCTGATCAAAATTGTTGCGGACAACAACCTATTCAGGTAAGGTATTTTAAATGTCAAGGACGAAATTTATTTTTAGGGGGGTAGATTATAATACCTCAAAAATTTATAAAACTTTTTGAACAATAGTTAAAGTAAATAAACATAAAATAAAATACTTGAAAAGTGTAAATTTTAATTCTCAGGGCTAAGAAAAACTAAAGACAAATTCTTAGGGCCCAAAAGGCGAAATTTGACCTTAATGGGTAACACGGTAAAAAAATTCAACAAGTACTTAGAAAGAATTACTAGACAAAATGAGGCAAAAAAAAAAAGGAATGATTAGTGGACCGAAAACATTGTGTCGCTGAAAATTGACATGGGGCAAGTATGTGGGCCAGAAGTTGAATAAGAAAGCAAGCTTGGAACATGAGAATGAGACTCTTGGATGTTCCATATGAGTTAAAAGAGGAGAAATTGAATAGAAATCAAACTCTAGTAGAGATTATAACAAAAAGAGTTCTAAATACACTCAAATTCCCTCTTATCCTTTTCAAACCAAATTCTTATCCAACACTAACAGTGGCGCCTACCATCTTTTCTCATCCCAAAAGTCAACCTTATTCTCTATTCTCTTGACCCTAGTCGACCTCCCTAGTTAACACAAGAAGAACATCATAAAAACTTGAGATTTTAGGCCAAGAATTACCTCAAATCGGTTCGACAAGGTAATATGCTACACCATCTCTTCTCTTCTTTCTTTCTCTATTCTTTTCCACTCCTTAGATGTTGATTTCTTTCTCCATCTTTTGCTCTAGTCGTCCTCTAACTTCAGCCATACAGAAAGGTTATAAAATGTGGAGATTACATGCATTGAATCTCCAACAATCCATGCTATAAGGCATCAATCTACACCATGATCACTACACCTTCTTCTTTTTTGTTTTCTCCTTCTTTTTATCCTCTTAATTGGATCATTGTTTCCATTAGAGACTTCTGAGACCTTTTCATACTTCTACCATCAAAACAAAAAAGTAAATCAGCCCAAAGAAGAGCCAATAACTCTCTTTTGAAGCACACATCATCAACGAGACGTTCCGGACAACAATAGTAAGGTATAATAATCTTATTCCTGACTAATTGTCAATTTTTTATTTTCAGAAATTAATCTAATGATTTAGAGGGTTATAAGTTTATGGAAACATGAAAGGTTGAAGGAAATAACGTCTAAATGGGGAAAGGGATCAACTATGCATGTGTGTTCATGAAACTAGTGACCATGCATGCATGATGCATGTAGAGATTAGTGATATATATGGTAAAGTGATGTTAATGTGTTATTTGATGAAAAACCAGCAAGTGAGGTTGCTGGAAAATCATGAATATAGATACACAAAATTCTGATTTTAGGGCATGATGATAAAGCATACAAACAAGGGATGTATGCATGATATAATTAGGGTATAGGCATGTTTAAGTGATAATTGAGTGTAATTGCAAATTAGGTGAGGGTTCCATATTTTTAGATGTCAAAAACCAGCAAGTAGGTTGCTGAAAATGGGGATTTAAGTTACATATAATGTTAATATTAGAGTATTATAAAAAAGCACACCCATAAGACCCGTATGCATGAGATAATTAAAATACATGCATGTTTAAGAGATGGTTAAGCATGATCACTAATAGGGTGTTGTTTGATGCATATAATAGTCAAAAACCAGCAAGGTAACTTGCTAGAAATTGATGGTTGAACATGCTTAAGAGGCTAGAAATGGGTGTCAAACTTTAATATACATCACATCTTTAGAATATGAGTAGAAGTCATGAAAACAACTACGATTTCATGCACATGATACATGCTGGTCATGACTGAACATTTAATGGCCTTCAGAGGGTTTTAAAAAAGTTTAAAAGTAATTAAATAGTAAGCGTTCATAGTTGGAAAAAGGGTAAGTCACGTCCAACTACTGAACAAGGGCAATAGTGCGCACTGAATGCATAGAAAATGTGAATGGTGCATTGTTTATCATGTTTGATAAGAAATTAGTAAATTTATGGTTTAAAAATATTATATGATGTTCAATTACTAAAAATAATTACTTTAAATATTTTAAATTGAGTAGTCACAACATTCAAGTTGACAGTGTACGAAGAACAAGAGCCGAGGAAGTGCATTGACAGGTGGAAATGATTACGTAGCTCTTTAGTATTACTTGAGTGTTAAATATGGAATGTGTTTGTTTGTTATTCTAAATGAATATTCGATGCATGCTAGTGTATTGACTGATAAACCTCTTGATTTTATAATTATCATGCATTTATGATGATTACATGTTTTCAAAATAAGTTGCATATATTATACGTGAAATAGCATGTTGTGTGACTTTATGCATGATTGATTACATGCTTTTAAATTATTATGGATAAGTTGTCTATGGGTTATGAGATTGTGAATATGCTAGAATTTGAAATCTTTTTAACACTTTAAGATCATTGTATTCAAGAATCGAATCACGCACCGACTCAGTCAATCTCAATTGATCACTGTGCGTGTTCTCAAATTATGAAATTGATAATATATTTGAAATGGAACACTGAGTTGGACCCTAGCTCCCAGACATTGGATGATGGGCATGATCCTCCTTGTCATTAGCGCTGGGCGCTCGTTGTTTTTATGAGAACACCGAAGATGGTCCTTTTGGTCTGAATGTTAACTGAAAATAATTAAATTGCTTGAAACGTCTAATGTTTAATAAGTGTTTGCATATTCGATGCTTTGACTTTAATAATGCTTGAGATATATTGTGTATGATCCACTGGGTTCTTTAAGCTCACCCCACTTCTTATTTTTTAGGTAACTAGTAAGAGAAAGCTCGCGTCGACAAGACACCATAGAGTAGTTTAATAGCAGTAGACCTCACTGACGAGGCTATTTCTAAATTAAGAGTTGTTTCCTATTTTAATAGGGTATGGGTCTAGATCATTGTTAACTATTTTATTCATTAAATTATTATTTGAACTCGACCAAGTGTTAGTTTGATTAATATTGGGTTAAATCAAACAACTATGTCATCCCATATTTTTAGTTATAAATCTATTTGTTATTCATTTATTTACTCATATAATTTTGTGGTATGTGCCTGGTGGACCAAGAGAAATATTATTGATGTGTGAAATAAGTGATATCCCGATTCTTGACAATGTCATGAGACAAAAATGAATATGGAGGTATGCATCTATAAGTATGAGATCAATGTGGTAATTATGAATGTTTCGGGAACTGAGGTGTTGCAAATGATGAGTATTGGACCTCTTATAGCGACACTGCCTTGTACAAGAAGAAGAATACGAAGGCAAAGAGGGAGAAGAGGTGCAAGAGTAAGAACCAAATGTGAAGAAGAATTAGAGAACAGAACAAACGAGTTGCGGGAATTTCTGGCTACATGGCTTGACACTCTAATTGTGACATTAAGGGTAGCTAGAGTCTTTAGGATCGAGCTTACTGTGGGTGCATTAAGATTCTCGAATAGCATACGAAATCGAAGAGATTTGCATGGTTTTTTGAATGAATAAAAATGGAAAACACACTATAACGTCCAAAACTCAACAATGTCGTCAAAGTTGCCGAAAAACGAGTTCCCTGACAATAGTGGCACCTAATGACAATGATATTAAGGGTAAAAAGTTTTTGATCGAAGACGATGGAAAAGGAGGGGTGATGACACATTCATATCTCATGGATATTTTTGGAGGTGAGGCTTAGAGTAGTAGAGACCTTCATGCGCTTAGTTGCCAAACTTATATGTTTAATTGCAAAAACATAAATAAATAAGTAAAAACAAAAGAAGTGTTTCTTCAACCTTGAAGACAAGATTGTTTTAGGAGGGAGAGTAATGATAGATATCAAATATCATTAACTAGTAACTCTTAGGTTAGTTAATAATTTTAATATAAATAAAGTTGAGTGCTTTTTTGAAGAAGAATCAATCTCTCAAATTGACTTCGTTATCGTTCTTAGTTATTGGTACGTTCCATTTGTTAATACAAATTATAAACGTCCAATTAGGTTCCTATCCATTAGGCTACTAATCTAGGTAATGATCAAAAGGCAAACGCTCCAAATGTTGACCCGTCTAGGGTCCCAACAAAGAAAACAAGGGCACCGTTTGGTGTAGTTATAGTCAGAAGACTACAAATACTTGGAAAACATGTTGGAAACTTCATGGCAAGCCTTCAACTTGTACTAAAGCATGAGGCTTCATACGACAGCAAAAGACCAGTAGACAAGCACAGTTATCTACTAAACAAACAAGTAGAAACTCCCCGTTGCCGGTAGGGCTCAACTAAGATGATATCAAAAGACATGGGATTTTACTTAGCACACTAAGCACAACCTCAGGCACCTGCACCTTGGCACATTTAAGTAAATTTCCTATTTTTACCGAATTCAAAGTCGCATGTGCATCATTTGCCAATTCTTGGAACAAAGACTATGGAGCTTTGAACACATGAACAACTCTTACCATATGTTTCATACCTATAACCATGGCCAAATAGCAAGAAGTTCACCACAAGAGATGTTCCTTAACAACATTGCTGGTATAAGAGATGTGCACCTTGGCCCAACATTTACACTTAGAAGTGCACTACATGTGCCAAAATTAGCCAGTAATTTTGTCTAAATACAAAAGATCACCCGCGATCAACATTGTTATGTAATTTTTACCCTTTCTGCTGCGTGCTTCAAAACCCAAATTTAGGAAAGACAAATTTGGCTTCTTCATTGCCAAGTAGGGAACCCTTCCTTCCAAACCATTAAGGTCATATTTCCCTCTTTATTTAGGACATTGAATATTCAAAAGTACCATTGTTATGTGTGCAGTGGCAAGACAAAACCATGCCACTTATTCTTTCAGTAATGAAAAATAATTTGTAGTCCCATTGATTATATTTAGAGTGATATTTGGGTCCCACTCCTACTGCTAATGATTCTATTGAACGTAGACTTGTGTCCTTTGTTGATGATTGTACGACTCTCTTGGATTCCTTTACTCAAACAAAAATCTAATTTAAGCATTGTTCTCCCACATTTTCATAGTATTGTGCAAAATCAATTCGCACCAAAATCAAGAGGTCTCATTCTAAAAAAGCAAAAGATTATCATAATCATGTCTTGACTCCTTACTTTCAGGAGGAAAGAATCATTCATGAATCAAAGGCACTTTCTGGGCTATTAATTATCTCCTTCGTGGTACTTTTTGCACAGAAGGAATATTGAATCAATAGACCATCTGTTCCTAAGGTGTCTGTTCTCCAACTCTGTTTGGGCCAGATGGAGGAGTCTCTTTAGTCTCTTTCTAGAGGGGAGTGAGCAAGATGTTTCGTTCAATGTGTGCCCCTTTCGAAATGAGTTTTGTACTAAGAATTGAGCTTATTGGATGGTGGTGTGCCTAGTGGTGCTTTGATGCTTATGGAAGGAACGAAATGTTAGGGTTTTTGATAACAAGGGCTGGCCCCTATTCAAATATGGGAGGAATCTTTGTCAATGGCCTCTTTTTGGATTAGTAATAGTTTTTTTTTTTTTTTCTTAGGGTGCTCCATTTCAAAGTGGTTGAAGGGGTGGGAAAACATATCGTACTAGGGGGGCTTCATATTGGCCCTCTGTAGGGAGGTTCTACCTCTTTCTTTTGTTGCTTGTTCTCTTTATGATTAATAAAGTTCGTCATATTTTTTATTTTTTGAAAAAGAAAAATAGTATGTCCATGCCCCACCACAAATGGCATTGCTGACTAGAAAAAGTTACCTTCTAAGTATAGAGGCAATATTCACAATTGAGTCATAATAAATTAAGTGTACCTTGTGCTTGTTTGTCTTCAATCTCAAACGCTCATCAATTAAGAACCCAATCTGAAATGTTCAAGAAGAAATTCAAACAATTATTATAATTCCCAATTGCTTGTTGCACTAAATACCATTGTCCAACCAAAAAACAAAATGCAAATTTATAACTACAAACAAAGAAGTCACAAACATTACACTAATTTACAAGTTACTGCATTTGATATGATAAAAATCACTAATAACATTATAAATAAATCTCCAAAAAAGGAATAAACATGAATACTAACTACTATGTTCGATATGTTAAAGAAAATTTAAAAAACTCTAGCTTTCGTAGGGTCTAGACAAAATTCTCCTTGTTTTGCAATTGTTGGGATGGCTCATCCCGAACCTTTAAGATTTCCTCTTATATATATATATATATATATATGTTTCCTTCCCCAAAATAAAAATAAAAAAATCTAAGTTTTTTTTCAAAAAAAAAAAAGAGAGAGAAGCAAGAAATGTGTTGTATAGATTGATTTATGAAATTACAATGTTTATTTTTATTTTTTATTTTTTTAACAGGAAACTAGAGAATATATTAATAATAATAAGAAAGTTTACAACTATAACCAGATGAGATATCTGGGTATTAACAACAAAGCAACGGAGTTACATAGTTTTAAAGATATTTTTCCTGTTGCATAACCATTCTCCGAATGTATAACCTCGTCCTAACTTAGAGATTGATATCCATGTGGCGAACAAAACGTTAGATCTCTCCGAAACAAGTCTATCCGATTGACATTTATCCAAAAAGATTCTCATGTTCCTTTCCTCCCATATTGCGTACTAAACTGCGAACAAAATTAACATCCAATACTATTGTAACTTGGAAGCTGCAACCGCATCTGGAAATTGGAGTAATTGGTCTGCAGGAGGGTGGACTATGCTCTTGTGCAATTGATTCCACCATCGCCTTAACTGTTGGACCAGCTGACACTCCCCAAAAACATGTTGGACCGTCTCCGAGTTATGCCCCCTTCATATTCTTGTTCAATTTCAACACTTCCTGCATCATCTTTCTAGGAAAAGCTTTGCTGAATAGCTTTACCTTTAGAGTTGGGGAGCTAAAAGAGACCTAGAGTGGACAAGGTGCGAGTGTTCCAAAGAGATCTTCTTTCACATCTGCAACGTTGATTGAACGGATGGAGTTCTTGAGCCCATGTGAGACCAGATAATTTTCAACCTCCTTGGGCAAAGAATATCCTTTGTATGTAGTGATGGAAGGACCACATACAGAAGATGAAAGTAAAGAAGAAGAGTGGCAATGAGTTAAAGTGTTGTCCCCTTTACGAACAACATAGAAAGCTTCATCTTCTTCTTCCTCCATCACTCATTCTATAATAACCCAAGCCCACCATTGTTATACTGTCTCCACCTTAACCACCACTGACTGAGTGCAGGGTTTTGTCCTTGGCGAGACTTGAACCTGAGCCTCCTAAAACGCCTTGGCACAGTAAGACACCTCTGAATACACATTTAGCCCAGGCATCACTCTAGAGTCGAACCGATATGAGATATTACAATCCTAACCAGGTGTAGCGTTTTGTTCTTGACAAGATTTAAACTTGAGTCTCCCAAAAGCGTTCGGCACTAGTAAGGCTCACAACTGCTCATTTAGCCCTGGCATCGCTCTAGTGTTAGACCGATGTGGAATATTACACATTCACACTAGTCTATTCCGAAGCTTTCATTTGCGAAATTATAGTGTTTATGATAATGTGGCTTGACAAATTCTTTTGTGCCACCTATAAATAAAATTTATCTCAACCTCTGATCCACTAAGACATGGATAAAAAGTTGTTGCTAACCTAAAAAGATGCTAATATGTGGGATTTCTCCCAAACTGTCATAGGAAAATAGTATCCTCATTAGTTAATAAATTCCTTTCCTTCCAGATGAAGCACAATACAAGAAAAGTAAACAAATAAAACTGACTCTCCAGTGAGATCTCATCGGTCACTACAGTAAAGAAAGATAGCAACTGCCATCAAATATCTTTGGCAAGACAAGAATGTCTAAAAAATATCAGCTGCAAATTCCAAATGTTTTTGGTACAAAAATGACCAATGGGAAGACAAATACATAATTGAGGATTTAAGTTGTAAAACATCACCACTCTTAACCTTTCCATGCAAAACAACCTAACGAAAAAATTTAACTTTTGATGGCACAGGCTTTTTTTTTTTTCACAAGGGTTTATTTTATGATAAGGGAAGGGAGCTAAGGGATATCAAGAATATATCAAAGGAAGGATTTAGTAGAAACTTTTTCCAAAGGGATCCCTTGACCATCAACTTTTGTCATCATCCTCATTGAGGACACGTTGAAGCATACCTAAAAGAATCTAAATATCCCGATGACCCTATAAGGAAGGACAACCAATGTCTAGATTGTTGACCATGGAATCCCCAACCTCCTCCCTACTCCTTAAGGCTGAAAGTATGTAGATTTTACAATGTGGTTCAACGTTAAATTTTGGGAACAAGTTACACAAGGGATTGGACAATTGGGAAAGAACTTAATGTTCGAAGAAAAAAATCAAACAGAACCCATGACCTAGTTAATGATGAGTACCAACTACATGCAAAGATACCAACTTTTCCTTCTACTAGAAACAACCAGAGGTGCCTACTTTATTTTTAAAAAAGGAAACTAATAGATATATATTAATAAAAAGGATTACATGCCGGACGAGAAGTCCGACCATCAAGCAAAACAGATTACATGGAACATAAAATATTCCTCCCATTACAAAGACACTCCCCTAGGGTATACTCAATCCCTAATTTAGTAACACTAATCCAGGTAGCAAACAACATATTAGATCTTTCCCATAGCATTTGTTCCGTTCTCTTCTTTCCCAGAGGTGCCTAATACCACTAATACGTCCCAGACTTGTAAGTGTACAATAAACCAATAAAGTATTTTCCTAATGAGAATGACTTGAAGTTAGAATGCAATAACTTGTATTGAGCATCTATAACAATTAAAAGCATGCAAAACATTGTGATAACTCTTGCGGCAAAACCACATAATGTGTCCACGAATAGAACTACCAGCTTGAGAGCATTGATAAATGTTCATTAAAAATTCACCCTTTTTTCTTGTCAC
Organism: Tinospora cordifolia; assembly: GCA_030144865.1. NCBI lineage: Eukaryota > Viridiplantae > Streptophyta > Magnoliopsida > Ranunculales > Menispermaceae > Tinospora > Tinospora cordifolia. The sequence goes on along the minus strand of JAJIYU010001222.1, from coordinate 18,706 downwards.
TTCAAACTTCCTTGAGAAAACACTTTATGCCTACCCATATGTAACAGATGTGCCAACAGAAAAAAAAAAAAAGTGTTTTCTAGGATATATTAAATTTCATAGGAGTTAATGCATCAAGAAATTATCATGTGAGAAAATAGGTGATAGACAGGACTAAGGATTCTGTTAAATGGCATATCAGTTCCCACAAACAAAACTAAAAGCAAACAATATCAATGAACGGCCAAGAACAAAACATGTTCCTTTTCCAATCAAAAACCTTACACAAGGTGATACAAAACTCAAAATTCAAATAGTAGCTATTTTAAGCAAATTAGTTGGGTGCCACTTAATCACTCATTTGCAATGCTGTAATGGTATAGATTCCTGAACCCAATGGTACAGGTGCTGGCTCCTCGTTGTGGAACATTATTGGTATGGGAAATGTGAAAGACCTCAGGACAAGAAAGAAGTTGACTTCAAGCACTGGAGTTTTGCCTCTTCTATGGATGCCAAAAAAAAAAAAACAAAAATCTTAACGGAATGCTACTATAAAATGGAGATGATTTAGGAAACAATGAAGGTCAAGATTTTTGTGGGCAAAAAGCGAACTCATGAATGAGCCTCACATTGTCCAATTTTTTATTTTTTATTTTATTTTATTTTTTATTTTATTTTATTTTTTTGTCCAATTGAGAGATGGACCCCTTCTCTAAAAATGTTTTTTCCATTTATTTTAATTCCTAACTTTTGTGAATTCTTGAGGACTTCTAGCATTACAAGACCTTGCATTTTTCATGAACAACTATTTTTTTTTCTAAAATCTAATTATTTTAGAAACTAGAAAAAAAATGTAAAATAATAATTGCAAACTAAACAATGTCAACATGGCTACAACTGCACTAGAACAAACACCAAAAATCTCTAATCATTGACAACCATAAACAAAAAATTGTTATAGAAGACCAAGTGACATTAAACAACAAACCAATGAAGATTTATATATGAACACAAGTAAACCTTTGGTAAAAAAAATATCATTTGATCGGTTGTAGAAAAATAAGGTGACCTCCTGGTGCCTAAGCAAAAAAGAAACTTGACGGATCAATGAGTAGGATGGAATTGATCTAATCTAGATGGAATGAGTAACCAAGGAATGAAAAATTCGACTTCGCCCCAAACTTTAACCTTTGAAAATTAGTATTAATTCGAAGAGTTCGAGAAATTCGAAAGAATTTTTGTAAAAATTTACCAAGTTAGAAAAACTCAAAAAAATACTATGTAAATGTTAAAATATGGAGAACTTTTATTAAAAATATCAAAAACAAACATAATAATTATATTTTACATATAAAAGTATACATATAATGGTTTCGAACATGTATTTTAACATTAACAATGCTTTATGCACATTGCACGTGTTAACTTAAAATTGTTAGAGAAAAGAAAGAAATAAAGAAAAATTTATCGTCAAACCCCAATGATCTTGTAAACATAAACCTTGGTTTTCCTTTTTCTTTCTTCTCTCAACGTCTCTCATTTAAGGCTTTTAGCTTATTTTTCTCTTATCACTCTTTTCCATGTCGTCTCTTCTTCCAACTTACAGTTTGTTCTTCTTTCTCTTCGATAGCTACTAACCAGTTATACATATCTCGCCTTAAGTCTTTTTCATTTATAAAAAATAATTTTTTTATACAATCTCTATAATTGTACTGAAAAATCTTTGTGCACTACATAAACTCTTTCATTAAAAATGTTTTTTTTCACGGCTTTTACACAAATTTTTTCTACAAAAAGCTTCAAAACTTCAATTTTAAGTGAACTTTGCCGATTTTTCGAAGATTTCAATGAAATTTTATAATTTTATAATTACAGGCGAACTTTGCTTCAATTTTCCAAATTATTAATTAATTTGACTAATTTCGACGAACTTCAGCAAATTTTCATACCATGTGAGTAACACATAAAAAATAAAAATGTGGAATGTTAATTTTAGTTGAAAACTAGAAAATAAATTTTAAGGAGGATTTGCTTGAAATATAATGCACCAAGGCGGCAAGGCATTGACTTTATTTCTCCACTTGTTCAGATTAAACACTAGGTTAACATCAAGCTTCAACCTAAAATACACATTCGTCTACAATATTTATAACTTTAGTTACATGTCTTTATTATTAGAATTAAATTATGGAATTATAAGTGCAGGATAATAGTTTCAAGGAACTTATTAGGCAATGAAATGTAAAGCATGTCCATTTCTAAATCAAAACACAATACATGAATTGCGACAAAACAAATTGGGTTTCATAAACAATGAACGAGATGTGGCTACATATAACATATTTCAGTATAGTTCATGGGATGAAAGAAGCAAAAGAAAATTTAGTACATTGCATGAAATGAAGAAAGAAATAATAGGAGGAAACCTTGACAAGCAGTCGATTTCTAAATCAAAACACAATACATGAATTGCAACAAAATAAACTGAGTGTTATAAACAATGGACGAGATGTGGCTACATAAAGCACATTTCACTAAAGGTCAAGGGATGAAGGAAGCAAAAGAAAATGTAGTACTTTGCATGAAATGAAGAAAGAAATAATGAGAGGAAACCTTGTCAAGTAGTCGTTTAGGGTCTTTAAATGCTTTCTTCCTTGCCCATTGATGAAATAATTGGGAAACCATTGATCGATCTTCGACAATGAATCTAAAAAATCACAATCAATGATATGACAAACACAACAAACCAGCAAATGATACTAAATATTAGTTGATCTCTGTAAAGCACCTTTTGAGAAAGTTATTCCCATTAGATGTATCTAATAGCGTCATTGACTCATCTGAAACATTCTCCTTAATGCTAATAAATGGAGCATTACTTCTAGTTGCATCCATTTGAACATGTTGGTCGTCTCCGGGCACAACATTGGCAAACTCACTACTTAGCTTGGAAAGGTTTTCATGAGAATTTGTGAATTCAATCAAAGGCAAATCAGCCTGCAACAAACAACAAATGACTTGACAAATAATATAAACTCTCTATTGATAGAAATAAATAACTATCAAGGAATCAAGAAATAAAATTTATGAACTATCAAGTCATCAACACCTTTTCAATACATGAAAGAAATTTAAAGGTTATCTAATTGTTTCATTGTATCATCAATGAAATCTTCATAGTTGCATCTAAAAATTCATGAGTACAAAGTTGTAGAATGATATAGTGTATTTGTCCTTATCAAATGAGATGGCACTATATAGGATTGAAGAGCAGAATGGAACTACACACTAGGGTGTAACGAATATGAGACAAAAAAGAGCTTAGAATTGTCTTCAAACATATATTTCGAGATTCTTTGACGAGGCCAAGAAAAAAAGTGAAAGGAGGGAGACAAACATGTCTTGCATGATCTACTATATGAGCATGCATTTATTTTTTCAAGTGGCAGTGTGATTTGATATGTTATCATGAGCACATGTATAATATCCTAGGCAATTTTATAAATTTTAGAATAAAATATTGATAAAATAATACATTAATAAAATAATTAAAATAACTTTTGGTGACTAAACATAAATAAAGCAATTAGATTTAAAGTAATTAAACAATCTAAATTAATATTAATTAGAAAAAATCTAAATTGATAATATTTGGAAAAAAAAACTATTATCACTTTAAATTAAATAGTTTAAATTAATAAATGCGCAACGAACGACACACAACACAAAAATTATGCAAAATGTGCAAATCGAGATTTGATTATTGGGTTATTAGACATTATTGAGTCGATTTAAAATTTAAGAAATGCCCAACCTTCTATTTATGGATTGAAAGAAGAATTTTAGAAATATATATATACACACTTGGTATTTAGTTGATAGAATTACACTTTTAAAGTTATTTTTGAATGAAAGTTTTGTTTTAAAAAAATATATATTCACTATTATATTTTAAATGTTTTGTTTGGATATGAAGATCGCGTGTTGACTTGATAGTGGGTAAGTCTTATCTTGAGTAAATCTAAACATTAAAAGGGATATGGGTTATCCTATTCGAAGAGGTCAATTATGCTAAGTAAACTCTATCTTGTAGCCCACCCTAAAGGTTGTCCCACTAGCTCATATAAATGGTCAGAGTTGAAAAACATATTCAAAATTATTTTCCAATCAAAAAAATGTTTTCTACATATGAAAAAAAATCAAAATAAACTTACTTTTACTTAAAAAAAAGTTTTAAGTATAAGATATATTTTAAGCATACGATAGTAATTTTTTTAAAGAAGATTTTTAACAAAAAAAAACATTTCATTGGTTAATGTTTTCAAATAATTGAAAGATGTTCATTAAGAAAAGAAATAGAAAATATTATAGTAGTGAAGGAGGGGTTGTTACAACATGAGACTTTGATTAGGCGGTTAATTAGGTCAAGCAAGTTAGTTTTCTTAACATTAGGTCAATTGGGTCAGGTTACGCCCAAAAGGTCAAGCAGGTTAGTTTTCTTAACATTAGGTCAATTGGATCAGGTTACACCCAAAACTGACCCAACCTTCCAAATTCACTAAACTCAGCCGCCAATCTAACCACCAGGTTAGGTTGGTCGGGTGGTGAGCTCAGCCTTAAAACCCACCCAATAAAAACTTTGCTCTAACTTCTTAAGTTATCAAGTGAAAAACTCTTTAATTGATCTCTCTAAGGAGAGAACTTGTAGACTCTCTCACAAGTGAAGTCAATCTCTCTAAGCAGAGAATTTGTAGACTCTCTTACGAGGGAAGCCATCCTAAATTCTCCTAAGGTATAGAGAAAGTACAAGGAAAAGAAGTAAGAGAAGGATGGTTTCATGACCATGCACCCTCTTCCACTTTTTCTCCCCATTGATGAGGGATTAAGCAAGAGGGAAACACAGAGAAAAAGCAAAGGAGACGTGCATGTATATCCATCACCCTCATTTTCTATGTCTTCCCAAGCAATGTAGGAATAAAAGAACAAAGAACAACGATTTTATAACCAACCACCCTCAATCTCTTTGTTTTCCCAAGGATTGTGGGATTAAATCCTTGGGATTAAAAATTAAAACAAAAAATGAAGCAATACAACCATTCTCCGTCCTTTTGCACAAAGCTATTTTCTTCCATGCATACCCTAAGTATCTGAGCACTCTTATGAAATTGACAAAATGTGTGCAGCCTTTCCATTAAAAATTGTTAATTTAATGCAGATTTCAAAAGGTCCCCTTTATTGATCTCCAATGTCAACCTTTTGTATGAGAGATGGAGATAAGATACAAGAGTTTAAGAGAACATTTACATGCTCGCGCCACCCTCAACCCTTTCATCTCAACTAATGTAGGATTAGAACAAGTGTCAAACACTTGGGAACAAACGTGAGAAGAGAAGATTTTAAAGCTAATGCCTTCTTTCACTTTCTCTAGCAAAGTGATGTGGGACCAAAGTAAATAAACAAAGAAACTAAAAGTTTAGCTCTTTGGTTTTCTTTTCTACACTGTTAGATCTATAGTTCATACTTAAATCAATTATACTATCATATCCATTATCTAAACAATTTTTTACACACACCTGTTTAATAAATTTTGCTTTCCAAAATAAATTTTTTCTTCATTGCAAGTCATTTTGGAGATGACAATAACTTGAAGAGAGAATCATTTTGTAGTGATTGCTACCGCAATTGCTACAATGACGACAAACCAGAGAATTTTCTTGTTGTGGGTCATTATTTCTAGGCAAGTTTTGAATAGCTTGATCTAGCGAAGAAGGTAGGGGATAGTAACCATGAAGAAACAATTGAAGGTCTAGAAACCTAGAAGTTGGAACAAGGCAATTATTGAAGAAATCTCTCATAACAAAAACTATCGCATTGACATTGATGAAGAAACAGGCAGATGGTTACGTTGGGTCACTATGGAGGCAAGCACAGCAAGGAGAGATGGGGAAGGTACTTGAGGATGAAAAAGATAGAGCAAGAAAAACAATGGCTGATATTTGTTCCAGAGGAAGGAGGAAATCTAAACTGGTAAGGATTGATGAGGGACCTAGATGGATGCTTTCAGGAGTTTGAAAAAGCAAAGCGAGGAATTTTGCACGTGATGGGAAACGGAGTGAGCATCTTGAAAACAAAGACATAAGGAAAGTAGGATGGGAAAGTGGGAAAATTAATAAGGCGAAGAGGCAACAGAGACGAAACCTCCAAGATACTTTTCAGATACCATTTGTAGCAAAGAAAGAAGCAAAGGAAGTTGAGAATAACAATAAGATGAAGGGGCAACAGGGACGAAGGTATACAAATAATAATCAGAAATTATATGAAAAAAGGACAATTACAAGAGTAAGTCAGCAGTGAAGAGATTATGGATGACTTTTTGGCATTTTACTGATGGAGTACGGCGGTGTGATATTGAAAAGGAGGTGTCAAGGTAGTTGAAGTTTGAATGTCGATTCAAACTGATATGTGGGGACAAGGCATTATGTAAATGTCCTACCAAAGACGTTTGGAACTTGATGCAAAAAGGGAAAATACAATCGTCATTGCAATATGAGATTCGGGAATGGAAGCCTAAAATTCAATGGAATAACCGAGTTTTTTGTTGCCGAGACGAGTGGGTGGGTATTGAAGGGATACCCATAGAGGAATGGTGTAAGAGAACATTGGAGGAGATTGCTCAACGGTGCGGAGGACTGATTCAAATAAAAAACACTTTTGAAGGTGGCCTATCGTATGAGACGGCATATATAAAGGTGGTTGGATGGACAAATAGATTCTTACCAAAAAATAAAAATAAAAATACCGAAAGGGGACGATTCATTCTCAATTAAGCTATTTCGAGTAAATATAGTAGACCAAGAAGAAGAGCGCGTAGCGAAGAGGCATTATGAAGATAGCAAGGTCAGAGATAAAGAAGAAGGAGAAGACAAGAAAGCCAAGGTTTTTCGATCACTGAGAAATTGGAGGATTATCGGAAGGGGAAGTCACCACTAGTGTCACACATTAGCCCACATCAAGGGACGAACTTGGACGTGTCAGATCGTGGTAGGGTGGTTGCAAAGCCTCGAGAGTGGATGCATGGAAGAGGGGCCTAGGAAGACAGAGTGATAAATGAAATGGATGGCAAGACGTGAGGACATAGAGGGAGCCACACCGGATAAGATGGTGTTTGAGGATCAAGAAGTAGTAAACAATAATCGAGTTGCAGAACGACAACAGTTGTTTCTAGTAGGTAATGACATTGATGGGAAGGAGTAGAATACAAAGGACAAAATAAAGGTGTATTCCAGACGAAAAAAAATAGGGGATCAAATTTCAATGCATTCGGATGGCAGATTCTAGGAGGAAGACAATGAATAGTGAACAATTGTAGATAAGACGTAAGCTAGAGTCTATTTTAAAAGGGAGTAGGGAAGATGATGATGATGGTATATCAGATGAGGATCAAATGTTAAAATTTCAAGAGGTTGAGTCTTCAATTTATTTTAGTAACACATCAAATCAGCGAGACCACTCGGACGGTGAAGGGGAGGAGGTGAATAGCATTGCGGCTTGTTTTAACGGTAATGTGAAGTGGCCTTGTATTAACAATGAAAATGCAAAGGATAAAGGAAAAAACTGAAAACAATTTGCGGTCGCGTTCTATATCAATATCTTTGGTCCCTAATTTAGAGGAAGGAAAGTCGAGGTTGCATAACTCAAGTTCGGGGAAAAGTAAGAAGTTGGTTGAACCATTTCAAAAAATTGAGGTGGAGGAAATTCTGAGGAAGATCAATGTGGTTCTGATTCAGCTACAACGAGTAAAGGAGAAGGAATAAGCAGAGGATTGATCTTAATGGAGGATGCCTTGGTAGGAATGGGTGGGAAGTTTAATTCTTTAGCAATGAAGATTGTGTTATGGAATATTCGGAGTTGTAGTTATAGAGATAAAAGAAGGATGATCAAAAAGATTATAGGTCGAAGTAGTCCAGATGTAGTAATCTTTCAAGAAGTAAAAAGGAGAGAAGTAGGTAGAGAGGTGATTGGAGAGCCGTGGAAATCTAGATTTAAAGATTGGGCTTACATGCTTGCAGTTAAGACAATAGGGGGTTGCTTGTGACTTGGGAGACGAGGAGGTGTGCGGCTATAGCGCAATTAATTGGGCAGTTTACAGTGTCAGTTAAAATCCAGCACATAGAATGGACAAAATGGTGGCTGACAGGGGTGTATGGGCCCTGTAGCAGAAAGGGGTGGAACTATTTTTGGGATGAATTAAGTGCATTGCGTTTATTATGTAGAGAGAGATGGTGCATTGCAATGGACTTTAATGTGGTTCGGCTTCCTTCGAAAAAAAAAAACAGTTGGTTAGACACTCGCAATATGAAGGTATTTGATTGTTTGATAAGGGAGTTGGGTCTTCATGATCCTCCTCTATTCAATGGAACGTTCACTTGGTCCAATTTTCGAAGGATCCAGCCTGCTATAGGTTGGATAGATTCTTGTTCAGCGAGGGGTGGGCAGAGATTTTTCCATTTTGTCAACAGGAGGTGGGAGGTTGTTTTGTGTTGGATCACTAGCCTATTTCCCTTAGTACCCCTATTCCTTAATGGGGTCCAAGTCCAAAGAGATTTGATGAAAAAATGATTTCTCGTGTGGATTTTGTTGAAAAGGTAAAGACTTTGTGGTCTTCCCTTGTGTATGGCAATTGGGAAGGCAACAAGTTTGTGCAAAAATTAAAAGTATTTAAGAATTCATGTTATGAGTAAGGGATTGCCACAATGGGAGAGGCGGAAAATAAGAGCATTCTTTGGAAAGAAGCATCTACTACCTTGACCAATTAGAAGGGAGCAGTCATTGGGATGAGGAAAAAAGGAAGAAAAGATGGGAAAAAAAGGAAATCTTAGGAAATTAAACAGGGAATTGGAGAGGGGAGAGTGGCTAAAGTCGAGAATTAAGTGGTTGAAAGAGAAGGATGCTAACTCAAAATTCTTTCATTGGCTTTTTAAGTGTAACGAAAGTCACGAATACGATTATGAGGTTAGAAGGAGACCATGGGGAAGTGATACAAGGGGAGAATTAAGTAGAAAAGATAATTGTAGATCATTTTAGTGAGGTGTTTGGAAGAGGCAGGAACAAATGTGGGGTTTTAATGGACTTCATTGGGACCCTATAGGGAAAGAGGATCAAAGGAGCTTAGAAGAACCTTTTTTTCTGAAGACGTGGTGCAGTCAACAGTTTTTGATTGTGAGAGTTCTAAGGCACCAGGGCCAGATGGTTTCTATATGATTTTCTATCAGAAGTGTTTGCACCTAGTGAAAGAAGTCCTAATGGCGGTTATGATGGAATTCCACAATTTAGGTACGGTGAATAGATGTACTAATGAAGAAAGTGGTTACAAAGATGGAGCATTCTCGACGCGTGGAGCACCCTCGCCGCGAGTACGGGGATTTCGAACGGGACTACCGATGAGCCCTCATCGAAAACCTCCACATACCAGCCACTAGACGAGACGATCAAGAATGGACGAAGGCAAGGAGGAAGAGGACACGTCAATATGAAACGAGATGTGGCTAGCTACGGAAGCTGCAAAGTGATGGTCAACACCTAGGAACCTACATACCTTCGATTCCAGATACAAAACGTTCCGTCTCAAGGTCTTAAGCCAAAGAGATACAATCATCCTACAGGAAACGACTTGGTCAACTACTTACGAAATTTCAGTATCGATAAATGACATTGATTGGCTGAGTTATGAAGTTTGTTTGGCTCTGAATGAACCTAGAAACGGAGTTTTTAAAAAAACCAGGGGGGGGGGCATATTTATTGAAACATATGCTAATAGGAGAGGTGACTTTATGAAGGTTACCAAACTGTCAAGAGGGTCATCCAAATAGATATTTATATTGTAGGACTTCGAGTTGGATATGTGGAAGCACTTTTCACAAGCTCTAGAAAGCATCTCCAAGGGTTTTCTGAATCAACAACAGAAGATGAAGACGAGGTCCCACACTAGGCAAGAGACAGCACTAAGGGAACAGGAATCTGCCAACGTGGTTCCCTTGGAACAACGTGGGACAGAGGTGACTAAGCTTATATGCGATACAACGTAGAATAAGGGGACTCAACGCATACAGAAACTAAATATTCGTTCCATGCGTCTTAAGGTCGTCAAAACATCAGACATGTATTTGTGGCAGGAGATGGAAGAGGAATTGACCCAAATACTAGACTGGAACCCGCTCTTAACATGCATTGATGCAGCTTGTGTGTTGATCCAGACCAAAAATGGAGAGGAACCAAGAAAGCTCATGGGCCCGCCCCAACCAAAGTTTAAGACAAATCAAGTTGGAAGAATGGTATGATTTCGAGCTATAGGAGCAGCGAAAGTTCACTTGCAAGAACGAATGGATAAGAATCGAAGGAATTCCGGCAAAAAAATGGTGTCTGGCTTTCATTGCCTAAGTAGCTGAGGAGTGCGGAGGGTTACTAGACAGCTCTTGTTCACCTCCGGGGTAGGTATGAAGTCGGTTGAAAAATACGAGTGGAAAAGAGAAAGTCATAGATAACGTAAAAGATCCCCCACTGATAACGTATTGCAGGCTTGAGCCCCACCAGGCACGCCCTAGCAACAAATGGACGTCCTTAACTAGCCCGCTAAAGGACAAAGGAAAAGAGAAAGTCATAGACACCTGTCCCGACGACTCTGAAGGCATCCTGACAACACCGTCGATTGCAACCTCATGGTAACGTCGAGGCCATAGTGAAGAACCAGTCAAGGAGGCTGATGGCACAGATTCGAGATATCGAAAGCCTAAAGTACACTCTGTTATCTGTTTCCCTTTCCCCACTAATGATGCAGGAAACCAACCAACAAGCCCTGAAATGCGGCCAGTCGATAACTTGGATGACGCAAGTTTGTCGTATAGAAACAACAACACAAGCTAGGAGCAAATGCAGAAGGAAAAGGCTGAGGCCAAAAGGGTAGCAAGGCTCTTAAGGGAATTTGACATCCAATTATTCCAACTTGAGGACTCAGAGTGAGCGGCTCGTCAGGAGGGTATTCTAAGATCAATGCGGATTCTTTCCTAAAACATCAGAGGCTGTGGCTCCTGGGACAAGTGATGCCTCATCAAACGTACCATCTCTGCTGCTACCCCTACCATCATTGCACTTCAAGAGACCAAAAAGTCAGAGATCGAGATGGCCCTCATCAGCCAAGTTTGGCGTAAACGATATGTCAACTGGAGAGCTCTTCCCGCAAATAGAACGACAAGGGGTCTTTTAGCAGCATGGGATATCCGGCAGACTAAGGTGATAGACATGTTCCCGGGTAGATACTCCCTTTCCATTTGTCTTCAGGACACGGGAGACTCCATTGGTGGTTTACCTCAGTGTATCGTGTTTGAAGGAGGATCGGGAGGACTTCTAGGATAAGTTGTTGGCCTTATCGACGTTATTGATTGGTCCTTGGTGCATAGGAGGAGATTTCAATGCAGTTAGACAGCCGTCTGAAAAATTGCACTGTACAATCCCCTCGTCGACCATGCGACACTTCGACGACCTCATCAATGAACTGTAGCTAAGAAAGATCGACTTGCAGAACTCTAATTTCGCTTGAACGAACAACCGGGAGCTGCCTACTCTGTCAAAAATTGACAGATTCTTTGTAAATATGATGTGGGACACCATTTTCCCCGCAAGCAGTCTCAATACACTCCAACGTCTCACCTTGGATCACTGCCCACTACTCCTGGATACTACCCCAACAACTTGGGGCCCTACCACTTTCAAATTTGAACACTCGTGGCTGGAGAGGAAAGATTTCAAGCAGAAGCTAACGGAATGGTGGAACAAGCCTATTAACGTCAAGTGGTCAGGCTGCAGGTTTATGCAAAAACTTAGGAGTCTGAAACAGGAATTAAAAGAGTGGAGTAAGACTTTTAAACTTGAGGACATCCAAAAAAAGCAAGAGTTGTCCTCAACCTTGAAAGCCATTGACGACAGAATTGAAAAAGCTGAGGGTACCCTGGAAGATAAGGAAGAAAGAGTTGTCTTGCTTCAGCAAATAACCACCATTGATAACAGAATAGAAAGGCAATCCAAACAAAAGGCTCAGCTAAAATGGGCTAAGGAGGGGGATACAAATTCTAAATTCTTTCATCGTATGCTCTCGATCAGAAGAATGAAAGCATACATCTCCAAAATCACATATGAAAGTGGCACTATCTTTGAAGCTGAGGAGGACATACAAAAACAGATTACTGATTACTACTCAACCATCTTCACCGAAAAGAAGCTTAATCAATGGGCCATTGATGGTATAGACTGGAATCCAATCTCTGCCACACAGAAGGAATGGCTTGAAAGACCGTTCAAGGAGGAAGAGGTAAGGAAGCCTACATTTAATTGTGATGGAGGAAAATCCTCAGGGCCCAATGGATACACCATGCTTTTCTATCAGAAAAATTGGGTTGTCCTGAAGCAAGACATCATGGAGGACTTTCATACCATAGGCATCATTAATAGGTGTACTAATGAAACATATATCCAGTTGGTTCCTAAGACTAGCTGTCCGAAGAAAGTTGGAGACTCCATCCAATCAACTTGATAACCAATTTATATAAAATCATTTCCTGAATCTTAGTCAAGACACGGTGGCAAAAAATCAAATGGGATTAGTCAAACACAGTCACATATTCGATGCAATGTTGATTGCTAATGAGGCAGTGGAGGACTATAGATCGAGACACAAGGAGGGGCAAGTGGTGAAGATAGATTTCTCCAAAGCATATGATTTGGTCACGTGGAAATATCTGAATTATGTCTTGAAGAAAAAAGGATTTGGAGATAAATGGAGGCGTTGGATTAAAGGTTGTATTTCTTCTGTCTCATACTCTATCATTATAAAAAGTAGACCACGGGGGAAGATCCAAGCTCAAGAAGACTGAGACAGGGAGATCCCCTTTTCCCATTTCTTTATATATGAGTAGCAGACAGCCTGCATGGTATCCTGCAGAAGATTAAGCCTCACGACTTGAAGGGTTTTGAAGTGGGTACTAGGAAAATTCAACTAACCCACTTGTACGCAAATGACACCCTATTCTTTTTGAGGGATGACCAAAGGAATTGGAACATGCTACTACAGGCGCTGCACAGCTTCTCCTTCGTTTCAGGGCTGGAGATCAACTTCCATAAGTGCAAAATTATAAGGATACATCTCCAAGAGAGTTACAACAGGTTGCCAATCAGTTGGGAATACCTACAAGTTCTTGGCCTATCAAGTATCTTGGCCTCCCCTTTGGAGGGAATCCAGTCAAAAATCCTCTCGGGAACCTGTGATTCAGACAGTCAAAAAAAGAATAGAAGGATGGAGGGGATCTTACTTATCTAGGGGAGGTCGACTCCTACTTATTAAAGCCGTGTTAGAGGCTCTGTCAACTTACTACATGTAAACATTCCAAGTGCCCACGTCTATCCAAAGGGAGATCAAAAGAAGCATGAGGAGATTTTTTTGAAAAGTAGAAAACCCTGACAAAAATCAGATTTTGGTCAATTGGTTGCAAGTTAGTCAACCTATCAATCACACGGGTCTAGGGGTGGGGATGCTGAAGTTCAAAAACACTGCCCTTGCTGCAAAATGGTTGTGGAGATTTCCTAAGGCTAAGGGACTTCTTTGGGGAAAAATAATTAGCAGCATTCATGGCATATCAGAAAAGGGAATGCAAGCTGGAACTCACTATAGAGCTTCTTGGAGATCCCCTTGAAAATTCATACACTCCTTACACCCGCAGTTCCTAAACAATGTCCAATGGAAGGTGGGCAATAGAGAACGTATTAGAGTTTGGGAAGATGTTTGGCGCACACAAGCCCCTCTTAAAAGAATCTATCCAAGGTTCTACTAGCTTGCTCTGAGGCCTTCTATCACCCTGTCACAAATAAGAAGAGAAGATTTTGATGGCAGAAACAACTCGTCTGCTTGGGACCTAGGCTTCAGAAGAGATTTAAAAGATGAGGAAATTGAAGATGTAGCAATCCTTCTTCGGCAACTTGACACCATTCGACTGGGCGCCCAAGAGGATAATTGGAGATGGACTAAAGAGGATTCAGGGGGCTATTCTACTATCTCAGCATACTCAGCATTCTCTACAAATCAAATTATGCCTATAGAAGACAGATTTGTTCCAATTTGGAAGGCGAAGATGCCTCTTAGAATCAAAATCCTAGCTTGGCTAATTAAATTACGGTGTTTAGATTTAGGAAAAATTTCCTAACTAATGTTTGTCCCCTTGCTGGTGTTGCTGATGCAAGGTTGCAGAAGATGATGCCGATCACATTTTCTGGGATTGCAAAATTTTGAACGAGGTTTGGGCTTCGTGGCAACGCAACCTCCCTGTAGCAATGCGATGCACAGATAGTTCTACTAGGATTACTTGTCCACCCCTCATCCCCGTATTAGTGAAAAATTACGGGTTTCTAATCCATTTTGCAATCTAGGCAGCAGGTTGAGAAGCTCATAAATGGCATTCGAGATAGATCATTTTTCTTGTTTGCTACTTGGGTTTCATCTTCTAAGTTAGGGTTGGGATATTCTCTTGGTGAATGGATGTTAAGATGGCATGATATTTTATATTCCCTTATGTAATAGTCATTGGCTTTTTTGGACTTCTAGTCCACTATCATTATAATATCATTATCCTTGTTTCTTTTCAAAAAAAAAAAACAATAGATGTACTAATGAAACTTACATCTGATTGATTCCAAAGAAGAACGCATTCAGAATGGTTAAGGATTTTAAGCCAATCAGTCTCACTACAAGTCTGTACAAGATCATTGCTAAAGTATTGGCCAATAGGATTAAAGGGGTAATGGGCAGTACAGTTGCGGAGAACCAGTTCACCTTTGTAAAAGGAAGACAAATCATGAATGCAGTTCTAGTGACAAATAAAATAGTAGAAGATCATAAAGCAAGGAACATAAAGGGCGTACTGGTGAAAGTGGATTTCGAGAAGGCATACAATACGGTTGATTTGGACTTTCTTGATTTTGAGTTGAAGAAAAAGGGGTTTGGAGTCAAATGGAACGGATGGATTTAAGGATGTATTTGGTCGGTTTCCTACTCTATCTTTATTACTTGGAGACTGAGAGGGAAAATTAGTGCAGAAAGAGGGTTAAGATAAGGTGATCCCTTGTCCCCTTTGGTAACAGATGTGTTGAGTCGTCTGTTGGACAAGGGGAGGGAAGCTGGTTGTGTGCAGGGATTCGTGGTGGACAAGGATAAGTTGGAGGTGTCGCACTTGCAATTTGCGAACGATACTCTGTTATTCTTGGATGGAAAAAGTGATAATGTTGGACAAGCTTAGTGCTTTTGTTGGGCATTAGGATTGCGAGTTAATATATCCAAAACTTGCATTGTTGGGATAGCATCCTCAAAGGAGTGGGTAAGAGAAGTTGCAGAGAAGAATGGTTGTGATGTAGGGGAACTGCCGTTGAAGTATTTGAGAATGCCGCTAGGGGGAAATTCAAGGGCTCAAGCCTTTTGGGATCCAGTTGCAGCCAAAGTAGGTAAAAGATTAGAGGGGCGGACATGCACATTCCTTTCTAAAGGAGGGAGGCTCACATTGATCAGTTTAGTGTTAGAAGCCCTACCCACTTATTTCTTATCTATTTTCAAAATTCCCAAGAGAGAAGCTAATCGGATTGAAAAGTTGATGAGGGATTTTCTATGGGATTGAAAAGATGACGGCCACGACATGCACTTAGTATAATGGAGACGGGTTCAGATGAGAAAGGATCTTGGGGGTCTAGGGATTGGAGATGTGATGGCTAGAAATAGAGCGCTTGCAGGAAAATAGTTTTGGAGGTTTCAAAAAGAAAAAGATAAGTTGTGGGGGAGACCAATTCAGAGTAGACACAGTTTGCATGTCAATGGTAGAGATGTCGGCCTTGCACGACCTACAGAAGCCCATGTAAGTTGATTCACTCTCTTCATAATTTTTTGACCCTTTCATCATGGTGGGGCACTGATGCTTTCTCGACATTGTATCCCAGACTGTATAGATTGTCTTATGGTCAGAATCAGCCTGTCTCTAGGTTTTTCGCCCCTCACTCTGTCTCTGTGGTTCCGTGTCTGAATCTTCATTTAAGGTCTTCCGGAGGTCCGAGGTGTGAGGAGGAAGAAGCCTCCCTTAGAACCTTGCTAAGGGAGTCCTTTATGATGGACAGGGAGGACAAATATTTCTGGATTATAGAAAGTTCAGGAGAGTTTACTTCTAAATCCTTTTTTTCTTCCTTGGTTGACAATTCTTCGTCTCTTCCTTCCTCCTTTTTTAAGGAGCTTTGGAAAGCTCTGGGTCCTTCCAAAGTTAAATTCTTGGCTTCGCTAATGCTCAGGAAGAGAGTGAATATGGCGAATTTGATCCAACAAAGATTTCCTTGGTTTTTCTTATTCCCCTTTTGTTGCTGCTTATGTAAGGAAAATGGGGAGTCCGCGGATCATATGTTTAGTCAGTGCTCTTTCAACCTCCTTGGTTTCGGAGCAGTGGAAAAGAAAATTCTCTTTTGCTTCGGGGCTAGTGGTGCAAGGATTACAATGATTGTAGAATGTTCTCCCCATTCCCCAAAAGAGTATCTCATCAATAGTTTGGAGCTAGAGATCCACGAGGAAAACAAAATGTTGGATCTCTCTCATATCATGTAGATTTCTCTCTTCTTTTCTTTGAACGTCCTTGAGTTTCTTTCCTCCCACACAGTGTACCAGATTGCTGCCATAAGAATTCTCCAATATTGCTTTATTTTGGAAAAGTCTCCATTTGTTGTCTCTAGGTTCATATCCGAATCAGCTGGAAGAATTATGCTTGGGTGCAGCTGTGTCCATTTCTGCCACACTGTGATGGTCACATTGCACTCCATGAAAAGATGCTTTGAGATGTCCACGTTCTCCCTGCACATGAAGCAAATAGAAGGGCTTAGATAATAATTGGGAAGGTGTTTTTGAAGATTTTGTCCTGTTTTCAGTTTGCCTAAGCTCCACTGCCATAGAAATAGTTTTACTTTCAGGGGGACTTTCATATTCCAGATAAAAATAGGAGGGTTTGCTATTATTCCCAGATTTTCTTGTAGAATCCTTTCCATAATGGATTTTTCACTGTGAAATAATTCTCCCTTACTCCTTCCTATCCAGGTCTATCTTCCCGTCCAGCTCCATTCCGTTGGACTTCTTGAAGGTCATTTAGGAGTTGTCCCAATCCCTCCATTCGGTCCTCCCCAATGTTTCCACCTATGTGTAGATTCCATCTGCGTTGTCCGCCTGTCCCCATATCATTTGAGGTCCTGAATTGGAAAATGGCTGCCTCATGCTTGTTTGAACTCCTGAATATGTTTGGGTATTTGTCCTTTTGCTTTGTCCGGCCACACCATCTGTCTTCTCAGAATGCCACACAGTTTCCTTGCCCTATTTTTCATCTAATGTAGGAGCGGATTTTCTCATAGAGGTTGTGAATTCCTTTCCAAGGAGATTTGTGGCTGCTTTTTCTGTTTTGAACCGCCTCTCTACCAAAAGCCTTCCTACCGTGAATGTTTTGAATCATCTTCACCCACATTGAGTTCAGGTGCTCATCTCAGAGCTATGTTTTTTGCATGAAGGCCTTCTATGCCCAACCCTGCTTTTTCAAGGGGTCTACAAACTTGAGCCCAACTTACCATGTTTATTTTAGATTCAGAATCTTCATTCTTCCATAGGAAGTTTCTCATCTGTTTTTCCAGGATGTTAGCCACCTTCATTGGTAGTTTAAACACGGACATGTAATAAGTTGGCATTGCCTCCAAGACTAATTTTAGGAGCGACATTCTTCTCCCTCTAGAGAGGTAGCTTTTCTTCCACCCCGCAGCTCTTCTTTCCACAGTTTGAATCACGGGTTCCCAAAATCCTATTTTGTAAGGATTTCCTCCTACAAGCATTCCCAAATACATCATAGGCCATTCCCCTTGAGCTATTTGCAACAAAGTAGCCAGACTATCAATTTTCTCCTTTTTCATGTTAATCCCTAGCAATTGACTTTTTGTGCTGTTTATTTTTAGACCTGACAGGAAGCATAACGTCTGCAGCACCTTCCACATTGTTTGAAATTCCTTCCTACTATTGTTCATGAACATTAGACAGTCATCCGCAAACAGTAGGTGGGTTAGTTGAAATTTATCCTTTCCTACCATCATGCCTTAAATTGTTCGTGATTGAGAGGCCTTTTCCAGAATTCTTGTAAAATTGTCTGCCACGATGGTGTATAGGAATGGAGATAAAGGGTCCCCCTATCTCAATCCTTTATGGCCAGTATCTTCCCTCGGGTCTTCCGTTTATAAAGACTCAATAATTCGTGGTTTTGAGGCATCCTTGTATCCAATTCCTCCATATGTGACCAAATCCTTTTTCCTCCAAAACATAATCCAGGAACTACCAACGCACAAAATCGTATGCTTTCGCAAAGTCAACTTTTAGAACGAGCCCTTGTTTCTCATTTACTCTATAATCTTCCACTGCTTCATTTACTATCAACACTACTTCTGTTATTTGTCTTTCTCTAACAAAAGCTAGTTGATGTTCGTTGATAGTAGAAGGAAGGACAGCCCTTAGTCTATTAGCTAAAGTCTTAGCTATTATCTTGTAAATGATAGTGATGGACCCGCTAGGAATTAGATCCTAAGAACCCCCAATTCAAAGTAGTATAATCACTCCAAGAAAGCTAAAATCAGATTTAAT
>JAJIYU010001221.1:0-38254 GCA_030144865.1 Tinospora cordifolia | reverse complement strand
AACCCAAATTTTGGTTATTACGTCACTAAAGTTTCATGTATTACAATTATTATGTCACTAAAATTTCAGGTATTACAATTATTACGTCACTAAAATTTCAGGTATTACAACAAATGTGTATGGGCAGTTGAGTGGTGGATGAGCAAAATGAATAAAGTGGGCACGTGAATGGCTAGCACATATACATACATATATATATATGTGTGTGTGTGTGTGTGTGTGTGTGTGTGTGTGTGCGTGTGTGTATATGGTGGGCTTTGAAGACATTTACTTCACTTTGTCTTTCTTTCCTTCATTCTCCAACTATGGCAAACATTTCCAGAACGTGAAAGCAGAGAACGAAATTGAATTGGAAGAAAAGGAAGATTCGATTTTTGACGAATCTGACTTGTAGATAAGTGATTTTCTCAGATTCTAGTTATATAAACATTAAGTAAGCTACATATTACAATCCAAGGGGTGTAATTTTTACGGTGGAGAGTATTTTATAGTCGTACCCAAAAATTGGGCATTTTGTCAAGTGAGTAGAACTTAGTAAAAGTTAAGTCAAAACACTTCTAGTGATAAGTGGATCTCAAATATATAGTTAGTTTGCGTTTGTTTATCTTGTAGATTTTAAAATAAATATCCAAAGTTTTATAACCTTTAGATGGGTTTTTGATGGTATAAAATCCAAATAAAGTTTTAATTGGAACCCATAAAAATGTAGAGAATGAAAATATGCATCCATGGATACCAAAGTCGCAAATTTTGGGCATCAATTGAAATTTTGGTAAACGATTGACTAATAGGATTATTTAATAAAATTTAAAAAATTAGAAAAATTAGGATTTAGAAGCCTATTTCTTTATGAGCAATTCACGTGTGAGATATCTAATTATTATATTTATATTTATTGTTGTAGATTATTTTTATAAATCATTTGGAAGATTTTTGAACTAAGAATTGGAAGCAGAGAGATATAATAGTTCATTTTATTTATTTTGAACTATAATTAGTTAAAATAAAATTAATTAAATTTATTAGAGATGTGAAGAAATCAGGTATAAACTTATTCCTCTTATTTTTGAAGATAAAGAAAATGCTAAATGGATAATCTATTCTAGAATGGATGTGAATGGAATGTGATATCGAAGTTTAGGGGGTTGTGAAGATTCGGAGAATAACATCATAATTTTAAATGACAAATTAAACTTTTAAAAGTGGATTAGTGTGACGAACGGAAGCAAAAGAAATCTAAAAATCTCAGGTAAGGAGGATTTTGTTGCTCATTTATATTATGCAAAGTTTAATTTAAAACATTTGTTTGCTAGTTCAAAATATTAGCAACATGATAAGACTTCTATTGCTTTTGATTGGAATGAATGAATGAAATACTAATGTCTAGTTACAACTTTTTAGCTAGATTTATCGAATACATGCATGTTTTATTTAGTGCACTCATTTCACTATTTATTCTTGCTGGATTTATTTCATGATGGTGTGATGTGAATGAAAATGCTTGTGAAAGTAAATAAACTTAACGGACTTTGAGAATTTCACAAACCAATGCGATGGATTGTCACAGACACACTGTAACCCTCCATACAGTGTATCATAAACACTAGTCTAGCCACGTTATAGATATTTCCACCTATCCAACTAGATAGTTGAGTTGTTTTTGAAGTGATAATCATTGGATTGTGTTACCCTTTCTTAGACAGTAATCCCATGGTATCGTCTGAAATTGTATACCATAGAGTACTCGCATTTTGGATGAACAATGCTAATACCTATAGAGGTAGATCATGATGGTACATTTGGATTGTATACCGAGAGTTACTCTTTTGGATTACAGGAAATATCAAGGGAGGATTCTCTTTCAGTCACTAAGATTATGAATAGACAAAATAATATTTGCAACACTTAATGCTTGAAAGTGTTTGTAATGTTTTGAATCTTAGTTTGTATAATGTTGATGATGTATAGGAAGGACCTACTGGGCTTTTGAGCTTAGTCCCATTTTATTTTTCAAGTACTCACAGGAGTATTCATTGACATGCATAGGAATTGATATCAGAGCCTCACTTAGAAGTTGTTACAGTTATTTTCTCTTGTCTTATTTTGATGTAAATGATTAAACATGATTTGTGACCATCTTGTATGATATGATGTAGAAATTTCCATATATAAATGTTCTTGTGTTTATTTTGTGTAAGGGAATCTAAAAGTAGATAACTGAATGTTTTATGACTTTCACCATTGCGTTGCTATGATATTTTTGAAAATTTTTTATGAATGAAAATCAGTGAAAATGGTTAAATTATGGACATTCCACGCATTAGGTTGGTCTACATTGCATACAGATTATGAAACTTTTAGAAGAAAGAAGAATAGGAAATGGAAAGTTGGCAACTCGGTTTTGATAAAAGATGACTCGATGATGAAGTGCCAATAACTCTAGACCTAAAATTGGGGTGTCACAAAGTGGTATTAGAGCTATGGTTGTAGCTCGCTGAGAAAATATAACTCAGTGTGGATATCCTGAGTTAGAAATAAAACCAAGTGTGGATACCAGGAGCAAACAAAGATTCAGTGTGGATACACTAAATGGAAGGGAATTATCATCAAAATTTGATTTTTTGCTAAAATGGAATTTTTACTCTATTTGATTTTCACTAGAAATGAATTTATTGAACTGACTTTGAATAGCAAATGAAATAAGTGAATGACTCTAGCGGATGGCTAGAAGTCTAAAGGAGATTTAGCTGATACCAACGTGCTCGAATTGAGATTGAGTACTGGTATTGATCCCCAATAGTTGACCTCTTCCCTGAGCACTGGTTCCTGAAGGTTGGGTCTTGGTTGAACTTCTTCTTTGGAAGAATACACTCAAGGGTTAGACCTCTACTCTGATATGAGGTCCTAGAAGGGTGATTGCTATAAAGTAGTGGTCTCAGATAGTTGAGTTTTTCTTGGGATAAAGATCTCTAAGGGGCTTATTTCGGTCGAATCTACTTCTGCGAAAGAATGTTCCTAAAGGTTGACCTCTATTCTAACTAAAAGTACTAGAAGGTTGAGCACTACTAAGGAAAGCTCTAGGACTCGAGACCAATGGTATCACATGGAAAAGATAAACATTGTTAGTCAAGTGTTGGGACACTAGGTCTAGGAAAGACCGAATGTTGACTAGAAAGTACAGTAGGCCCATAAATAGAATCTTTTAGGGTATGGGTTACAGACTGATAATGTGAATGAGCGCACACTTGTTTGGTCAAAACTTGATTTAGGAGGATCCTGTATTTCTAGTTTCTATGTAGGATGGATGCATAAAGATTTAGGGATATGGAGGAATCCTAGACTCGAAGATTAACAGACCATGCTTGGTGAGTAAACGGTCTCTTTGGCTGAACTTGTCTGCACTACATTCTACTAGGATGGGGCGGTCGTGTATGGTGGGTCTTGCGTCAGCCTTAGAGATCGAGACACTAGCACCATTGTAAGGAGTGTAATGAAATTCTTGAGGGGATGTCTATGTGGAAAGGCGAGTGTAGGATGGGGCGCATAGACCTGGAAGCATAGACAGAAGCTTGAGGTTTCATTATGCTAATGTGTATTGTTTACTTGTTTGTTGTGTGATTGATTGTTATATAGGTAGTAATTATTTTGAGTATTTACCCGAACTTTTGTACCTTGAAACAAATGAAATGCCGCCAATTTAGAAGCATAAACTTTTAGACCATTGAAACAAATTGAGAACTTAAAAAACATACACCTAGAGCCACATTAGCATGGAAATGCTAGGAGCTTATGTGGGTTGGAACCGATGGCTAGAAATACTAGTCACTGTATCCAATATGCTGAGAAAATGGTTGACTTGCAAGTTGAAGTGGAATTGTAATTATAGCTTAATTATAGTTATTGGAATTTTTTGCTTCAGTTTGATTAAATTCTAAACTAGTGAATACTAAAATGAGTTATGACTTGTAGATAATGCCGAGGGGAAAGCCTAAGAAATACGCAGCTCGAGAGGAGACTACAAACGAGCCAAAGTAGAGACAGGATAATGTACCAGTCGCCGAGCACCAGCAGAGGCAGAGGTGAACCCAATATTGGTACAAAGAGTAGTGGAATAGGTTTTGAGAGTATTGCAGCCCTTAATATCATTTCAGCCACTTGCGCAGCCCCAGCCAGAGCCTCAGACTCTAGTTCCTCCTCAAACTTAGCTGGAGGCTAGGTCTTCAAAGGCGATCACTCAGAGTAGGATGGTTGGGTATGATAAAGAACAGAAAGAATTGTTGATTGAATTTCAGAAACTGAGGCCCAGTATATTGGAAGATATGATAGACCCCCTCATTGTTGATAAATGGTTCACAAAAATAAACAAGCATATGAATGCCATGGGAGCTGCAGCGCAAGGAGAGTAGCTTTTGTAGTGCATCAACTAGTAGGGCCAATTTACCAATGGTGGGAAACGATTATGAATGACCCTACTATTGATGAATCCACTATGACATGGAAAGAATTCAAGAATCTCTTTTATAATGTTTTCTTCTCAACAGTAAAGAAAAGACAGATGCAATCTGAGTTCATTCGTATAACACAGAAGATAATGACAATGATAGAGTACGACAGAAATTCACAAAACTGTCAAGATTTGCACCGAACTTGGTGAAGTAAGAACAGGCAAAGGAAAAACAGTTCACTAAGGGACTGAGAATGGAAATTCGAAAAATAGTAGCACCGATGAAGCTAACCACCTTAAGAAAAACAGTTGAAAGGGCACAGATAGTATAACAAGATCTAGAGGCTGAGTAGGCATGGAAGAACAGGAAGAGAGTATGGTTTCGATAGACAGTGGGACCTTAACAAAAGAGGCTTGCCAAACAAGAAAGTCGCAGAGCACCGCCGATACAGAGACACTCTCAGACTCAACAGAATCATTCCGACAGGACTAGGAATGAACAAATAAAGCAGGCCAGGAGGCAAGGATTATGCTTCTCATGTAATCAAGAGGGTTATTTAGCTAGAGATTGTCCAAGTAAAGTAGCTAGATTAACACCTCAACCGCAGGCTCAGACTCGATCTCAAACAGGCCAACCTCAGCAGCAATAAAAAGGGCAAGCGAGCTTGTATGCTATAGATAGTAGTACGGATCCCACATCAATAATGGAATATATTTACTTATTGTTTGGTGTTGCTGTATTGATATTATTTGATTCAGGTGCCATTAGACCATTTGTGTCTGAAGAAGTGGTTAATAAATTGAAATTAGTGACTAGTCCATTATCAGTCTCGTTAGATGTAACCACACCAATAGAGAACACAGTAGATCATCGGATGTGAGATGTGAGATTACATTTGGAGATCATCGGATAATGTAGATCATTGTGTGCTCCACTTTGGAGGATATGATGTGATATTGGGAATATATTATTTAACCCAATATCAAGCCCAAATAGACTACCGACAACAAAGACTTATCATGAGATTGCCATCTAGAGAAATTTTGAAGATTGAGGGGAACAGACAAAAGTTGCCTAGAAGTTCGACATTAGCCTTATTGTATTCTATGCTACAAAAGGAAGACTTTAGACAGTTAGTAGATGAAGATTCAAAGAGGCCTAAGGATATTCAGCAAATCCCGGTAGTAAGGGAATACATGGATGTGTTTCATGATGAATTGCTTGGTCTCCCTCCACACAGACAAATAGAGTTTAAGATTGAATTGCATCCCAACGCGAACCCTATTGCTATCCCACCTTACTGAATGGCACCTGTAGAGTTACTTGAGCTGATGACACAGCTAGATGAGTTTCTAGCAAAGGATTTCATCAGATCGAGTGAGTCGCCATGGGGAGCTCTGGTTCTATTTGTGAAAAAGAATGATGGATCCAAGAGATTATGTGTCGACTACCAAAAGTTGAATCAGGTAATTATCAAGAACAAGTACTTGTTACTAAGAATAGGTAACCTCTTTGATTAGTTGAGGGAGCCACACAATTCTCCAAGATAAATCTGAGGTCAGGGTACCATCAGCTCAGAATTCGGGAGTCTGACATATCGAAGATGGCATTCAGGACTAGGTATAGTCATTTTGAATACACAGTCATGCTGTTTGGTTTGACAAATGCACCTACAACATTCATGGACCTAATAAACTAGTCTTCAACCAATATCTAGATCAGTTTGTCGTAGTTTTTGTAGATGACATTTTGGTCCATTCTCGATCTGATGCTGAGCATGAGCAACACTTTCGCATAGTCTTGGAAAATCTTAGGAAGAACCAGTTATATGCCAAATTCAACAAGTGTGAATTTTGGATGAAGAAGGTCAAGTTTCTTGGCCATGTTGTCTCAGCTTAAGGCATATCAGTTGATTCGGAGAAGGTAGAAGAGCTAGCCAATTGGAAATAGCCAACCAACATAACAGAGATCAGAAGTTTTCTAGGGTTGGCAGGGTAATACCGTAAGTTCATTAAAGACTTTTCTGAATTGTTAAAACCCCTGACTAAACTAACCAGAAAACAAAAAACGTTTATCTGGAATGATAAATGTGAACAAGCATTTTAGGAGTTGAAAAGAAGACTTACCACCGTTCCTATGTTAGTTACTCCTATTCTTGGAGTGAGGCATACCCTATACACTGATGCTTCATTGCACGAGTTAGGTGCAGTGTTGATGCAGGAGGGACAACCAGTGGCTTATGCATCATGGCAATTGAAGCTGCATGACAGAACTGAATCTTCAGCAGAGAAAACGGCTAGAGTTCTTAAAGGACTACGACTTTCAGGTGCACTATCATCTGGGCAAAGCTAATGTAGTGGCAGATGCACTTAGCTGAAAGACCCACAGGAAGGATGAAGAGGTGGCACAGATGTACTAGCTGATTAATGAGTATAATTTGGGTATAGCCACGGATGAGAAACAGGCATATCTGTATGTAGTGACTTGCCAACTAGATATTTTATGCTAGATCAGAGATGAGCAGAAGAGTGATAGGTGGATAGCTTATCTGATTAAGGGCATTAAGTAGGGTAGGCATATAGAATTCAGATTAGATTTAGAGGGTGCACTGAGATTGGGAAATAGACTATGTGTACCAAACACAAGACAAATTAGAGACATCATACTGGATGAGGCACATTAGACCAAGTACACAATGCATTCAGGGGGTGATAACATGTATCAGAATCTAAAGAAAACTTTTTGGTAGAGAGGAATGAAGATAGACATAGCTAAGTATGTCTCTAGGTGTCTCACTTGTCAGCAGGTGAAGGCCAAAAACAGGAAGCCATCAGGTTTATTACAGCCACTTCCAATACCAGAATGGAAGTGGGATAAGATTACTATAGACTTTTTAGTGGCTTTCCTAGAAGTCGGAAAGGGGAAGACACCATATGGGTCATAGTAGATTGATTGACTAAGGTAGCACATTTCTTACCCATTCGGTTTACTAATTCAGTGAGCAAGCTAGGTGAGCTATAAGTTAAAGAGATTGTGAGATTACATGTTGTTCCTAAAACTATAGTATCAGATAGAGATGTTAGATTCACTTCTCAGTTCTGGCATAGCTTACAAAAGGAATTGGGTACCAGGATCACCATGAGCACAACCTTTCACCCACAGACAGATGGGCAATTAGAAAGGGTCATTCAGATACTTGAAGATATGCTGAGAGCTTGTGCTCTTGACTTCAAGGGCAATTGGAGCATGCACTTACATCTAGCTGAGTTCGCCTATAATAACAACTATCAGGCGAGCATTGGTATGGCTCCATATGAAGCACTCTATGGCAGACCCTGCAGATCACCATCTTGTTGGGTAGAGTTTGAGGATCATGTACTCACTGGACTCGAGATGATTGAGGATATGAATACACAAATTAAGAAGATCCAGCAAAGGTTGGTTACGACTCAGAGTAGACAGAAGAGCTATGTTGACAAAAGAAGAAAACCTATGAAGTTCCAAATGGGTGACAAAGTGTTCCTGAAAATTAGTCCACAAAAAGGAATCAAATGGTTTGGAGCTAAGGGGAAGTTAGCCCCTAGATTCATCAGTTCGTTCGAGATATTCAAACGAATAGGTGAGTGTGCATATGAGCTAGATCTACCCAATAGATTTTCTTCAATCCATAATGTGTTTCACATTTCGATGCTTCAAAAGTACGAGCCACATCCTTCACATGTTATGCAGTGGCAAGATATCGTACTTCGGGATGATGCAACTTACGAAGAACCAGCTATCAAAATTCTAAATCGCAAGGTGTAAAGTCTCAGGACCAAGAACATTCTTTTAGTCAAGGTTCTATGGAAGCATCGTGGCCTCGAAGAAGTGACCTAGGAGCTGGAGAGTGAGGTGCATAAGAAATACGTAGATCTCTTCACCAGGAGCACCTAATGGGACACATCATTCGGGTATGTATTTTCATTCAAATTTCGAGGGCAAAATTTCTTTTAAGGGTGGTATATTGTAATAACCTGAAGTTGCATAACACATACACATCGAAAACAAAATTTTAAAATATAATATAATTAAAAAATAATAATAACAATATAATAAAATGGCTATTATTTATGGGCTAATGAGTAATCTCATTTGATAAATATTATGCATTATTTATGGGTGAATGAAATAGTATATATAATAACGTGGCCATTAATATGATGATGAGATATGAAATGATATGTAAGTGAGAATATATGATATATAAGAATATATGATATGATTTTATAAGAATATATGATATGTAAGTGAGCATCCATAGTGGGCGGTTATGATTTTGCTGGGCAACATATATATATATATATATATATGTCATGGGTGGTATATTCACGGTTGCGAACAAGTGGTAAAGGAAGAATAAAAGCGGTGATAAGATAATTTGGGAGTTATTTAATAAATGGAGCACTTGAAGTTGATTGGCTAAAATATATATATATATATATTCTACAAATTTGTACGAGCGGTTGAGTGGCGGATAAGCAAAATGAATAAATTGGGCAAGTGAATGGTTAGCACATAAATATATATATATATGGTGGGCAGTGAAGACATTTACTTCATTTTGTCTTTCTTTTCTTCATTCTCATATTATGGCAAACATTTGCAAAACGTGAAAGCAGAGAACAAAATTGAACTGGAAGAAAGGAAGATTCGATTTTTGACAAATCTAACTCGTAAGTAAGTGATTTTCTCAGATTCTAGTTATAAAAATATTAAGTAAGCCACGTATTACGATCCTAAGGGTGTAATTTTTATTGTGGGGACTATTATATAGTCACACCCAAAAATTGGGCATTTGCTCACAGTGAGTAGAACTTAGTAAAAGTTATACTAAAACACTTTTGGTGATAAATAGATCTCAAATATGTGGTTAATTTGCATTCGTTTGTCCTATAGATTTTAAAATAAATACCCAAAGTTTTATAGTCTTTGGATGGTCTTTTGATGTGTTAAACTCCAATAAAGTTGTAATTGGAACCCATAAAAATGTAGAGAATGAAAATCTGCATCCATCGATACCAAAGTCGCAAATTTTGGATATCAATTGAAATTTTGGTGAACGATTAACTAATAGGATTATTTAATAAAATTTAGAAAATTAGAAAAATTATGATTTGGAAGTCTATTTCTTTATGAGCCATTCAAATGTGTGATATCTAATTATTATATTTATATTTATCGTTGCAGATTATTTTTATAAATCATCTTGAAGATTTTTGAACTAAGAATTGGAACCAGAGAGGTATAATAGTTCATTTTATTAATTTAGAGCTACAATTATTTAAAATAAAATTAATTAAATTTATTGGAGATGTGAAGAAATCATGCATAAACTTATTCCTTTCATTTTGGAAGGTAAAGAAAATGCTAAATGGATAAATTGCATTGTTTGAAATCTTGAGAATAGGTTGAAATATTAAAAGAGCTTTGAAACAGGAAATTGAAAATTTTGGGAGTTTTAGTTGAAGGTTTGGTATCTAAAACTTATTACTCTTGGAGATAATTTATATTATGTCATCTATTTTGGAATGGATGTGAATAGAATGTGATATCAAAGTTCAAGGGGTTGTGGAGACTCGGAGAATAACATCATAATTTTAAATGACAGATTAAACTTTTAAAAGTGGATTAGTGTGACGAACGGAAGCAAAGGAAATCTAAAAGTCTCAGGTAGGGAGGATTTCCTTATTCATTTCTATTACGCGAAATTTGATTTAAAACATTTGTTTGCTAGCTCAGAATATTAGCAACATGATAGGACTTCTATTACTTTTGATTGGCATGAATGATTGAAATCCTAATGTCCGGTTACAGCTTTTTAGCATAATTTATCGAATGCATGCATGTTTTATTTAGTGCACTCATTTCACTATTAATTCTTGCTGGATTTATTTCATGATGGTGTGATGTAAATGAAAATGCTTGTAAAATTAAACAAACTTAACGAACTTTGAGAATTTCACATACTGATGCGATGGATTGTCGCAGACACACTGTAACCCTCCATACAATGTACCATGTACACTAGTCTAGCCACGTTATAGATATTTCCAATTGTCCAACTAGATAGCTGAGTTGTTTTTTGAAGTGGTAATCATTGGATTGTGTTACCCTTTCTTAGACAGTAATCCCATGGTATCGTCTAAAATTGTATACCATAGAGTACTCACATTTGGTATGAACAACGCTAATACCTAGAGAGGTATATCATGATGGTAGGTTGGATAGCTCCACTGGAGAAATCATGATGGTACATCTGGATTATGTACCGAGAGTTACTCATTTGGATTACAGGAAATATTGAAGGAGGATTCTCTTTCGGTCACTAGGATTATGACCAGACAAAATAATGTTTGCAACACTTAATGTTTGAAAGTGTTTGTAATGTTCTAAATCTTAGCTTTTATAATATTGATGATGTGTAGGAAGGACCTACTGGGCTTTCAAGCTCACTCCCATTTTATTTTTTAGGTACTCACAAGAGTAATCACTGACAGACAAAATAATGTTTGCAACACTTAATGTTTGAAAGTGTTTGTAATGTAGACCTACTGGGCTTTCAAGCTCACTCCATTTTATTTTTTAGGTACTCACAAGAGTAATCACTGACAGGCACATGAATTGATGTTAGAGCCTCACTTAGATGTTTTTACAGTTGTTTTCTCGTGTCTTATTTTGATGTAAATGATTAAATAGGATTTGGACCATCTTGTATGATATGATGAAGAACTTTCCATATCTAAATGTACTTGTGTTAATTTTGTATAAGTGAATCTGATAATAGATAACTGAATGTTTTCTAACTTTTACCGCTGTGTTGCTATGATATTTTTGGAATATTTTCATGAATGAAAACTGGTGAAAATGGTTAAATTATGGACATTCATCGCATGAATGTTGGTTTGCATTACATATAGATTATGAAACTTTCGAAAGAAAGAAGAATAGGAAATGGAAAGTTGGCAACTCGATTTTGGGAAAGGATGATTCGATGATCATGTATCAAGAACTCTGGACCTCAAACCGGGGTGTCACATAACTATTATGGAACACTAGGAAACAATTGAGCTACATCAGTTCCGAAACCCATGGAACTATTTAGTCACATGAAAGACTTGAAGAAATTTTAATTGATTCTTAGGGAATGCTTTCAAAGAAGGAACAAACAGACATCCTGTATCATTGCAAGATGATGAATCCAATGTGGATTGTCAAATACATCGGCCGTATTCATGAATCGGATGAATAGAGTCTTCAACTAGATCCTCTGTGTAGGGTCAAAGTGGCGCTGCAAAAGCGAAATGATCCATTAGAAAGTGTAGATCGACTGACAAAGGTAGTTACTTCTTATCTATTTGAAAAAGCGAAATGATCCATTAAAAATAATAATCAATCAAGAAATGAAAGATATGTTTGGGAGGAAGTAGTAATAAAAATAATATACGTAGATATGAGGTTCGCGAAATATTAGTAATGAAAAAGAAAAAAAATAATACGATGCTTGCGTGGGTATGAAGATGCAAGAGGTGCAAAAAAGAAAATGAATGGAATTTACTCTCACACGTGCACATCGACAACAAAAATATAAAAATCAATTAAGAAATAAATAAATGAACTAAAATCATATTTTATTTAAATGTATGCATAACCTATGGTTTGGGAAATAAAATCGAACATTCGTTGATTGAAATATTGATTGATTAAAATCAAATATTAGTTTGAGAAATAAATCAAATATTGGATGATTAAAAAAGAAAATGAAAGCTTGCTCTATTTTGGGAAAACAACAAGAACGAAAGAAGAGAAAAAAAAATTAGGGATTTGTTGGGTTTCAGTGTGACGATCGAACGAAGGGAACAAAACAAAGGGGGGTTGTGATCTGTGTGTGAGAAAGAACAAAACTAGCAACTATTTGGGGGTGTTGTTGCGCATGGACGAAAAAACAAGAAGTTGGTGCATGTGTGTGTATTCTAGGGCGTAACAAAGAAGAGAAAGAAGAAGAGGTGTTGTGAATCACAAACAGATAAGAAGAAACATGGCTGATGCGATTTGGCAGACTGCGACAAAGAACGAAGAGGGACAAAGTTGTTGCAGCTGTGTGGTGTGTTTGGTGCGTGAAGAAGAAGAAAAATGCAGCTTACAGTTGCGTTTGGCCAAAGAAACAAGACGAAGGAGAAGTAGCAAAAATCTGAGTGAGGCTCTTCTATATAAACACCAAGCACAAAAACCCTAGAGCTACCCTTCAATACACCCACAAAATCGCCCCAAAACCAGTTCCCATCATTTCTATTCGAGATCTAAAGGACTAAAACACCAAAACCTCCATTTTTGTTCTCAAATCTAGATCTGAGATGGTGAAGCCCTAGATTTGGTTTTGTGTGTAGAAACCACCATTATTGCCTTCTCAAACCTCCACCAAACCGTCCTAAGCTAGTTTCTAACCATTTCAGTTGAGATCCAAGGGTTTAGGATTGATTTGAACTCTTTCAATTTCTTTTCAAATTCAGATCCATGAAGAACGAGTTGCGAAGGGGTGTTTGAGGGTTTAGATGCTCGTGACTATTTCGAGCAAGATGAGCACGTTTTCTTACATCAGACCATGAATTTTTGTATTTTAGTTGTGTGTCTTTTTATATTGGATGTGTATTGTTTGGATTTATAATAGATCGAGGGCATCCCATCTCATTTTGAAGGGGTTTTAACAGAAAAATCAATGCTGAGAGGTATAATATTTACATCTCTTGATTTATGAGTTTTGGATAGTTTAAAATTTATTATTTGATTTGTTGAAGGTAATGAACGGGATTTGGAAGTCTTATTTTGTTCCTAACGAACTTACTTATGAGATGAATGGATGATTTTGATATGAAAAGAAATATTATTGAAGTAAAGGGATTTGGGGGTTCAACGCTTGAAACGTCGTAGAACTTGGGCATCAAACCTCATTTTAGAGGATCCTAGAATTGTAGTTGATATATAAAGGCTTATTTTATTTGAATTTTGAGGTTGTTATGGATTTTAATAATTAATTAAATTCTTAGAAATGCAAAGAACAGGTTGAATTAATCGAAGAGCTCCAAAATAAGAAATAAGGCATTTTGGAGCCTATAGCTAAGAGGTTTGATTTCTAAAAACTTGAACTTACTTAGAAATATTTATTTGTGATTATAAATATTTTGTTTTGATATGCATGTAAATGAATAAAGGAAAAATATCAAAGTTCAGGGGGTTGTGGAGATCCGAAGATTGAAAATTAAATTTATTTAATACATAGATGCAAATATTGGAATGTTGGAATGATCTTGTTTAGATAGAAATAATTATTTAAAAGCTAAGGAAGTTCTTGAATGTCTCATTAACTGAAAATTATTTTATTTAAATATAAAAAGGAAGTAGGAACCTAGAGAGATTTACTATAATGATTTTTATTCAGATATATATTTTTGGAATGGACCCTAGCCACGAACGAAGGCAAAGGAAATCGAAAAAATCTTAGGTGGGCAGGATTTCCTTGCTCACTCTTATTATTGAGATTTTAATCTGAAACATGATTATTTGGTAGTTTCAGAATCTATTATATGCATGTTCTGGTTTCTGTTGACTTGATTGAATTGAATGAAGATATTTCGTGCTAGATTAATCACTTTCAATGCATTTCATGGATTTCATCTTCATTTTCCATATATTTATGAATGCTACCATTGTGAATAGTATTGTTGTACAGCATGACTTGATTGATTGAGAACTTAAAGGAAAATAAATGATTTTAAGAATACAATTGCCAATGTGATGTACGTAGCCACTGAAGCATTGTAGTATCCCTACAATAAACAGTTGGAGAAGCATCGTAGGTAGCCCCGCTCTGAAGCTTTTCTACACAGTGAAGAGTCTTTGGAAATAAATACTGACTGTTTAGTATCATTTGTTTCTATGGTAGTGGATTCCAAGGGTATGGCTAAGCTTAGCGTACCTGAATGCACCAAGTACGGTTGTGCAGTGTACTTGGACGTTTGTGTATATTATTGATTGATGATTGATTGATGATTGATGGATGATTATTAAAGGGCCCCAAGTATGGTTGTGTAGCATACTTGAAACTTAATGCAATTAGAATTGATGTGTTACTGTGTATACGGCTGAGCCTGGTATATCATGGCATTCTGGAACCACCGGGGAGTTCCAAGAGATCATCTACTTTAGACTTTAAGTCACAAGAAACCAATCTATTGTGTGAAACGACTAATGCTTTGAAAGTGTTTACATGTTTTGGATTCAATCTTTATAATGCTTGTGTCTGGCTCTAGCTAGTGGTTCTAGTTGCGCCATACCATAAAGGGCTAGTCGCATCTGCTTTCCGTCGCCTTTGGCCCTCTCAGTGAGGCATGACATTGGCTTCTCTAGACTCGTAGGCAGCATCATCTCTATCAGCTAGATAGTTAGTCGCTACTAGTTCATGTAGGCAGCTCTTGGTGGAGTTAGGGCAGCTGCTATTCTTCCTGTAGCTCCTGCATGTTTGGGAATAATCTATTGGGCTTTCGAGATCACTTATTTTATATTTTCAAGTACCCACAGGAGAGATTTACATTGATTTGTGCAGGTGCCGAGGCATAACAGGAAGAACCTTTGAGAGGTTGATTTTATTTTATTTTGGCGTGTATTTTGACATAAATATTGAACCAAGCATGAGCCTATTTAGTTTTAAGAGATATTTTTACTATTAAATTTCCATGTTTTGGACTTTGAACAGGAACTATCATACACTAACTATTTTAAAATGGACATTAACGTTTTAGATTTTGAGATTTGTTCCGCTACTTTTTTTATTTGAATTAATTATTTCATGCATGCATATAGGTTTGCAAACAAGTGGAAAACAAAAAAGAGAACTTGACAACTCTGGTTCTCGGGGATGGTAACCCAATGTTCTATTCTGGGGAGTCTAGACCTGAGGCCAGGGCGTCACAGTTTATTCACCTTTTCTTTACAATCTTTAAAAATTGGTTTGAAAAATATTTAATTTGAACTAATCGGCATATATTGAAATTATAGATTGAAGACATATGTAAATAACTTAATGGTAACAAATTGTAGTAAATAACTTAATGGTAACAAATTGTAGTGTACAATTTGTTAAAACTGATTTTTAAATATGAAAAGTCTAATATATATATATATATATTGAAATTATAGATTGAAGACATGTAAATAACTTAATAGTAACAAATTGTACTGTACAATATGTTAAAACTGATTTTTAAATATGAATAGTCTAATATATATATATGTGTGTGTGTGTGTGTGTGTGTGATGGATTGAGAAAATCAAATAATATATAAATCATTGTAAAATATTTGAAAATAAATCATTGTCACCATCAAATATATTAATCGATTTGATTTCTTACCCAGTTATCACTCACATTATAACCCATATAAACCGATTGGTGTGCTCACAACTGGGTGGCGTTTCATATCATTGTATACAATCGGTTTTCTTCTTTCAATAAAATATATATAAAATAAGTGATTGAGAAAAGTTGATATATAATAATTGAGAAAAGTTGATATAAAATAATTGAGAAAAGTTGATATATAATAAGTGATTGAGAAAAGTTGATATATAATAAGTGGTTGAAAGAGGAAAACCGATTGTATACAATGATATGAAACGCTCCCAGTTGTGAGCACACCAATCGGTTTACATGTGTTATTATGTGAGTGATAACTGGGTAAGAAATCAAATCGATTAATATATTTGATGGTGACAATGATTTATTGGGCAAGATATATATATATATATATATATATATATATATATATATATGGGTGACGTAGACAGGAATCGATTTGTATATATTATATCATATATAGCGATACTATAACACTACAACAGCCTTGGTTCTTATTTGTTGCTAAATACTAATATTTTGTTGTAAAATTTTTTTTTGTAATAAAAAGTTTTAATTGATAATAGTACGTCACTGTAATATATTAATAATAAATAGTTAATTCGTGACTAATAACTTTTTTAGCTACAAAATTTTTGTTGCTAAAAAATATCTATTGCAACAAATTATTTGTTGTTAAAATTTTATTTTAGCAACAAATTAATTTATTGTAAAATTAAAATTTTAGCAATAAAATTTTAAACTTAAACAACAATATTTTTGTTGCTAAATTATATCATTAGCAACTATATTTCTCACTAATATTTATTTATAGCAACAATATTTGTTGCCATTTAATTGTTTTAGCAACAAAAACATAAGCTATGATGAACAAAAATTTTTGGAGTAATTTATATATTGATGATAATAATAATAATAATAATAATAATAATACACATAAGTTTTATTTGTACACAAAAAACATATTTTTATAAGAAAAAAAAAACTAAAAATTGGTACAACATATATAACAACAATATTTCTTTTAAGATAAAAAATAAAAACTTGGATTGCTCTGTTTTGCTCTTTAGCTTTCAAAAACTGTCTTATCCTGATACTAGTCTTTGCGAATGAGTATGTACTACATATTAGCATATACACATTTTGTCATTGTTTTGCTGGGTGAGCAAAATAATTGATTAGTTTGAGATCTATCAACTAAAAATAATGAAAGAAAAAAAATTAAAATGCAAGAAGACTTACCAGTAGTAGTAGTACCTAACAATTCTAGAGAGTCGTCTTAGATTTCTGAATTGTTTACACAAAATGAAAATTAGTAATATGTCCACAATATAGTGTTAGCATAATCTATAAATCTAAATAGTATAATATCTTCAAGAATAATTAATACATTATAAACCACCCAAGTGAAATTCCTTTTTAAGTAGACCAAATTTTAAAAATATTTGTGAGTGTGGCATATAACCTTAGGCTTTTAATCAATGCAATATAAACAAGCCACCTCATTGCAAAACCAAATATTGAAAAACACCTCATCTAAATGGAAGTGCATATGTAGTATATATCATGGAATGCCTAACATCAAACAGTAATTTTGATATGTTATGATCAAGAAATGGAACATTATATAAGAAGTGAAGACAAGAATTGAATAATAGTAAACCATGAGATGTTCTTATTACCTGAAAGCAATCACTTCTAAGAAAGTTGTATCTACCTGAAATGGAACATAAGATTGTTCAGAATTTATTTATCATCAATGAAAGGAAGAGTGTGAGTTTCCATCAATTAATATACATTCGGGTATGTATATGTACATACCATAGTTTCTTCTTTCACTTTTGTTATTGCTCCTAAAAAAATTTTCTCAGATTGATCAGAAGAACGTCAAGAAAAGAGAACGATTAACTTCCTCGTTAGGCTTGGAGACATTTCCACTAAACATTAATTCATCAACTTTAGACATGCTTATTTAATGTACGTGATTTATCAACTTATTGAAGAAACCAGTTAGCAATTCCACACACGCCAACATGGACAAGGGCAATGCTTTTCTTTAACAACTAGAACCTGTATGTTTAGTTACAAGATCATTGTAGTAGAGGAATTAAGAGTGAAGCAAGGTGCTAGCCTTAACCATTAAAAGCCCAACAAAGGCAAAGCACCAAAAGAATGTACCTCTCTGTTTTTGTTGATTACAAATCCCCCAACACCAATTTGATGCTCTTTTTCTCCTTAGCTTTTAGCCTCTCATTGATATAATATTCAAAGCTTTCAGCCTCTCCTCATATCAATATGAAACAAGTTTTATGAATACGAAGGTGAACCATGAGTGCACTTCTAGATGTAATTTTACTACCAATTATTAATCCTTACCATATCAATGAAACCTTTAACAAAGAGAACATAAGAACTAACTAAATAGAGTATCCTATATATAAAAAAAAGGACATATAAAAATGATCAGAAGCAAGACACCAAATTGCTTTTAGTACTTGCAAGGCTGCCAATGCCTGAACCAGGACTTGATCAATAACCGCAGGCACCAGAACTTTTCCAAGATGAACCTGCAGAACTACAAAAACCAAATATGGAGCAGGTATACCATAGAAAGACATGGAATTTGTAGGCAAAAGTGACTTGAGAATTGAGTTGCTCCTATCTATCAAACTACTTTTATCTTGTTCATTTGCATATGGATTGTCTGGTATATTTCAACAATAGTAATGCCAACCCATGTTCCTCTACGGTTATTGCTCCCCAGTTCAATAAACACTCAGCATTTGAGTGAAAAAGTTCATAGCCGATTTTGGAAAGATGTACAAGTAACAAGTTAGAATTAAACAATAATCTATAAAAAAAAGAATAGAGGATAAGTTTAGTACCACTAGGCATGGGCCGAGACCATCAAGCCACCTACGACGACTCATAGCAAGACCCTTTCGTGGCCACCTTGTCCAAACTGTCCAGCTACATTTGCAAATCATTCCAAAACTTTGACAACTGATGATTTGGCTCATAATATATATATATTATATCATCCCAACCGCATAGTTGTTATAAATATATAGTTATTATATAAAAATATATCCACTGGTGATTTGGCTCATATATATACATCTAAATTGGATGTATATATATATAAACATGTATATTGGTTATATTGTTTACATATATGCGTATGGTATTTATTAACATGACTACTTGTGTGGATACATGAATATAAATATACATTGTTTACATCAAATAACAAATAAAGACTATAATCTAATATATTATATATAATATGATAATCTAAAACACCATTGATTATAGACATATACGAGTAATTAGATAAATAGTTTTATAAATTTGGGGTATTTAGAATTATGAGTTGACAATGATAATTCTAAAAATATCTTAGGTTGAGAACTCAAGATGGTTGCGACAACAATACAAGAACTCAAGGAAATCAACTATTGAGATGGAATGATTACTCTAATCTTTATTATTATTCTAGATTTAAATATGGAATGTGATTAATTATTTGTATTGGATGACTGTCTAAAACATGCTAGAGTATTATTATGACAATGACTGATTGATTTCATGCATGATTATTTGTTACATCAATCAATGCTAAAAGCATGCTAGGATATGGTTATGAAATGTCAAATTCAATGCACCAGGTGCATGGCTACATGTTTTGAAAAATATTTTCCTATATTCATGTTTTTGAATTGTGAATTTATTGAGCATGCTACACATTGAAATGTGTTGTCTCACTTAACAAAGATGATTAAGAAGTCTAACCACACATTGGCGTGATGATGCTGACACTGTGGCAGTGGTTTGGTGTCATCATGGGTATCTTTAACTCAAGGTAGGTCTTGATGCTACTATGGCAGTATTAAGATGGGATTAAAAATCAGGTTGTGTAGTACCCCAAGAGTTTGGGAAGTTAAAAAAAATGAGAGTTTCCAAAAATTTGCATGACTACTGTAGTAGCCATTTTCGGTACTGTGGTAGTGCATTGGTTGTGAAAAAATGAGATTTTTCGCATGACTACCGTGGTATTGCAACTAAAAACACGAAATTGGGCAAAAACGTGATACCACAGTCCTAGGTCGCGATACCGCTATACCACGATTGAAAACCCAAGTATATATAATCTTCTTGCACGTGGAAACCCTAATTATCAGCCATTTGATTTAACAACCACACAAGTTCTTCCCAAAAACCCTATCCTGTCACTATAGACCGACCCTTCTTCTTCCCAAAAGTGTTCTATTGTGTTTCTAATCCATTTCAACCCTTCCCAACCAGTCTCTCAAGCAAAGAATGAAGGAAAATTGCATAGTGGTGAAGAGTTTGACTGCTAGGATTGAATGAACGAATTACACACAAGGTAAGGTATTCGTTTCACATAATATACATGTGTTCTCATCATGATCTCACATTTTCTAAGGAGATGCATGCGCCCTTCATTTAAAAGCTAGTTGAAAGTGTTTGAAACACTCTTTTGAGGGGAACGAAAAAAGGAGCATTTGGAATCAAGGTATAATACGTTCTATTAAGTACAATTCTTGTGTTAAGTCTAGTATTAGTGTATTGAATCGTTGTGAATGAGAGGACATGAAGGCAACTTGCACGAATGTACAGTTTCTAGAAGATCACGTGACTACCACAATAGCCTATCGCGGTTACCACAGTAACAGACGCAGTAATACACTGTTCATGCTAAATCCTTTATGGTTACCATGGTAATTGACCACAATAATACATATTCACAAATCCTGGCTACCGCGTTAATGCATCAAAACCTACATGTCGTGTGTATACTCATGCTAAGGAACGACCATAGTATTTTCGATGGAAATACTTGACATTCAACCAATTTTGACTTATTACACAGACCATGTGCTAAAATTTCTAGAAGGCCAGTATACCTTGACTTTATACTATTAAGAATATAACAAATACTAAGAGAATGAATTATGAATCTTAGGTTGAGGATTTCAAACCATCAAGACAAAAGTAAGAAGAAGAGGAGCGAGTAACAAGTGGAAGTGATTATCTTGCTCCCTAATATTATTTGAATTTTTATGTTAAACATGTTGTGTGGTTACATTGCTTTAAATGCCTAAAACCATGCTAGGATGCATTTAAATAATGATTGGATGTCATGATTGCATATGTTTACATGAATGCTGAATAATATGATCGATTTTTACATGCTTGATGATTACATGTTTTTTTATAACATGAGATATGCATGACTTTATCCTAGATATAATGAGATAATTAACGTATTTGATTTACGTGTATATGTGGTGTTTTGTTCTCTGTTGGAATGATATACAAGCATGATATAATGAAACGTTTTCTTGTGTAATTTTGAAAACACTAATTAAGATTTGAACCATATACCATCACAAGGGTCCATTGGGGATCACTTGGGTATTCTCGTGATTGCAACACTAGGTTTATCCCCTATTCTCGATCATAAAACCACGGGTACGTCCCGAATTGATTGGTAATGGGTGTGTGTCCCTAGAGTCTATTAAAATTTTGCAAATATTACTTGATGATGATGAGAGAACACAAAGGTTGAGCCATTCGGCCTAATTAACAACTGCTAAACAAATCAATGCTTGAAAAACCTAATGCACAATAAGTGATTGCATGTTTTGTGTTTAATTTAAATAATCTATGGATGTACTATGTATAATCCACTAGGCTCTCAAGCTCATCCCACCTTTCCGTTTCAGGTAACATTTGACGTGGTGCTTGCTGACCAACCTCTCTAGGATATTTTCTAGCTAGTTGGCAACCTCATTGTAGAGGTTGTTTTATGACATTTTCCTTTGATTAATTATTACAAATTGGGCGTATGGCTCGTTAGATTAATTTAGATATTGAACTTTTGCTTGTGAGTTAGTTTTTGGCCACATAGGCCATGTTTTAGAAAGTTTTATTTGAAAATTTTATTTCAGATATTGTCAAGTTAAAGTTTGAGTTTGATGATTAAATTGTTTATTTGTCTCTTTACTTTTACATGAGATATTTTTGGTTTGTCCAAGAAATTGACAAATGTTTCATATGAGTTCTGGGGTGTCTAAAAGGTGTTTAAAACAAGCTGAATGTAAGAAAAGTAATGTCCAGGTTTCCAACGATCAACACATGTACAGTATTTAATGTAGATCTGGTGTGCTTCTCCGCACATGACTCTAATGTGACAGAAATGAAAGGACTAAGAATTGGGGTGTTATAGGTTGAGACTTCACTCCCATGACTAATAGTCGAGTTGAGACTTCACTCTTAAGATAGATATTGAATAAGTAATTGGCTTGTGGGCATTACATCCGATATTGAACCTAATGGTGGATATCGAAAAAGGTCTTTTTAGTCTTAACGTCAACCCAAAACAATTGAACTTTTTAAATCACCTAATGTTTGATAAGGGTTTGCACATTCTATGCTTTGACTTGAATAATGCTTGAGATGCATTGTGTATGATCCACTGGGCTCTCTAACTCACCCCACCCACTCTTTCTTAGGTAGCCATTAAAGATACTTGGGCTGACAAGTAGTGAAGAGTCCTTTCATTACTATTAATATGCCTCATAGTGAGGACATATTGGAAAAGGGGTTTATTTTCTATCTTTCAATTATATGGCATGAGTCCTATTATGTATTTTGTTTACTTACTTATTGGAGTTGGCAATTGGGCCAAATATATTTTATTTGAATTTAGCCATGGGGCCACTGTTTAGTTTTCAATTGATAATTAATTCAAATCCTTTTTAGTTATTATATTATCCCAAGGTCTTTTTCATTCCTGTTTTGAATTCGTTATGTTTATACACTCTGTGGTGTTATGAGATGTGACCTGGTGCAACTAAGAAATCAAAATATCTCAATTCTTGAAAAAGTAGGAGTGACTACACATACGTCTCTAACTGTGAAACAAACTAATTATGAAATATTCGAGAATTGAGGTGTTACAAAAGTGGTATTTAGAGCTCAAATAGCTAACATACTAAGCAAATGTCAAAGCCTAGGCTATAGAGTACTGGGTGAGAGTGTAAGGTATAAATTATGGGCTACTACTTCGATGGAGGAACTAAGCAGAAGTTTTGTTGAATCCTTAGGCTTAGGAGAAGACCTTAGGTATACTTTAGGGTATTGTCAAGGTGGTACAGTGGATCATATATAAAAGCTTTTAGGACATAGGTTAAAACAGAAACGTGTGATAACAAAACACTTATTTGGTCAGGACACGAGATCGAGAAGATCCTGTATCTTTGATTTCTGAATGGTATGACACACATAGGAATTTGAGGTATGGAGGAATCTCAGACTCAGATATTGATGGACCTTGTTTGGTGGATGGTTGGTAACTTTGAAAGAGCTTGTCTCCCTATGCTTAACTGGTATGGGACAGTTGAGTATAGCGAGACTCAAAAAGCCTTAGTCATCGAGGCATTCACGAAATTCTATGGGTGTATTGAGATTTCTTAGTGAAAGTTTATGTTGCCGGTCAGGGTGGTATGAGACATTTAAACTCAGAGGCATAGATGGAAGCTTGAAAGTTTCTCTATGCTAGTATGAAATTGTATGATTGTTTGTGTGATTGTCTGCTTGCATGTTATGCTTATGTAAGTTTTAGAAATATGTATATCATGAAAAAATTTTACTTATTGAGCCCAAATCCTATACTAGAAAACATCATAGGTTTTAGAACAAACTCATTGTGGACTTAGAAGCATAAACCAATAGGTCATTAAACAAACAAAACTTAGAGACAAGAATCTAGAGTCATGTTTGCACTACTTTGGCTGCATATAAGGATGTTTACAATTGGTTTTATGAAAACTAAAGGAATATTTGATTTGTAGATGAACAAGAGGAAACGTGACAAGGGAAGAGAATACTAATGAGTCTGGTCAAAGGGACCAGAGAGCACTTGTGGCAGTAGCAGTTGTAGTTGGAGAAATTTTATCATCAGAGATGATGAAAGAGATCACTTGATAGGTGGTAGAGCAATTTATGAGGGCTCTACCTCAGGTACAAAATTTGCTTCTAGTGCAGCCCCAGCCCCAAGCTCATCAGGTCCCATTGTCAAATGCTCCAGTAGTACTGAACAATTAGAGGATAGATTACAACTTGCCACAAATATCTTACCTGTAAAATTAAATGTGTCCACACTCATAGGAACTACAATAATTGCTCGGAGAAGTTGTACATGTGAGTTAAGGTTTGGGGACAAACTAATAACTGTAGACCTTAGAGTATTATCTTTTCAAGGACGTGATATGACATTAGGCGTGGACTAGTTGACATAGCACCAGGCTCCTATTGATTGCTCGAGATGGAGAATCATGTTGACTTTACCTTCTTGTGAGTTGGCAAAGACCTATGGTGAAATCTCAAAACTACCCAGAAACCCAATGGTGGCAATGCTATACAGCATGAGCCAAGGAGAAGATTTTCGAAAGTTGGTAGATAAAGATTTGTCAGAAACACAATCAGGGATACAAGACATTATGGTAGTGAGAAATTATGAGGATGTATTTTCAGATGACCTGTCAGGACTACCACCACGAAGAGAAGTAGAATTTAAAATTGAAGTTTATCTAAGAACTAATCCTATCGCTATTCCGCCTTATAAGATGGCACCAACTGAATTGAAGGAATTAAAGACACAGTTAGATGAACTTCGGGAAAAAGGGTTTGTTCGCCTGAGTGAATCACCTTGGAGAGCTCCAATATTATTTGTGAAGAAGAAAGATGGATTTATGAGGTTATGTGTTAACTATAAGAAATTGATAAATCTTACTGTGAAGAATAGGTATCCATTACCTAGAATTGATGACCTATTTGATCAATTACGAGGAGCCACATATTTCTCTAAGAATGATATATCAAGATATCACCAACTGCGTACCAGAGAGTAAGACATTTCAAAGATAGCATTCAAAACTACATATGGTCATTTTGAATTCACTGTACTATTCAAAATCAGAAGAACATGTGAAATACTTGGAGATTATTTTATCATCAATTGTATGCTAAATTCAACAAATGTGAATTCTAGGTGAAGATGGTGAAATTTCTTGGCCACATACTATCCAAAGAAGGCATAGCTATTGGTCTAGAGAAAGTGGAAGCTGTTATGAACTAGATACAACCTAAAGTAGTCATAGATATTTGGAGTTTCTTGGGGTTAGCGAGATACTCAGACGGTTTACTCAAGACTTCTCTAAGTTAGAGATCCTATGACAAAGCTAACT
The DNA here is from genome assembly GCA_030144865.1 of Tinospora cordifolia. NCBI lineage: Eukaryota > Viridiplantae > Streptophyta > Magnoliopsida > Ranunculales > Menispermaceae > Tinospora > Tinospora cordifolia. Next base: position 13,088 of record JAJIYU010001221.1, on the reverse strand, counting down.
CAGAAAGAAGTCAAGTTTATTTGGGATGATAAACATGAGTAAGCTTTCCAAGAGTTTAAGAAGAAGATGACTTCAACCCCCACCCCAACACATGGACCAGGTTATACATTGTACATTAATGCGTCAAGGTCAAGGAATGGATTAGGAGTTGTATTGATGCAGGATGGTAAGGTTGTTGCTTATGCCTCATGAAAACTAAAGGTACACGAGTAAAGTTATCCAACAGATGACTGGGAGCTAGCAGCAATTATTTTTGTCTTGAAGATTTGGAGACACTATCTATATAGAGAGAGATTTAACTTGTACTCAAATCATAAAAGTCTAAAATACATATATACCCAAAAGGAGTTGAACATCAGAAGAAGAACATGGATAGTGTTCTTGAAAGATTATGACTTTCAACTTTACTATCATCGAGGAAAAACAAATATTGTAGTAGATGCCTTGAGTAGGAAATACAACAAATATGAAGAAAAATAAAAGGTCAGATGTATTAGCTGATAGAAAATTATAACTTGGGTGTTAGAACCGATGAGGACCAAGCAATGTTGTTCACCATGGTGTGCCAATTAGATCTACTCCAACAGATCAACGAAGATCAGAAACAAAATAAATGGATCTTGGATATGATTGAAGGTGTTAAACAAGGAAGACATAGTGATTTCAAAATTGATACAAATGGTATGCTAAAATTGGGTAACAGGGTGTGTGTACTTGAAAACGGGAAGAGTATAGAAATGATATTAGATGAGGCGCATCAGACGAGGTATACTATGCATCCTGAAGGTGAGAAGATGTACCAGAATATTCACAAGGTTTATTGGTGGAAAGGGATGAAGAAGGACGTAGTTACATATGTCTCTAAGTGTTTGACTTGTCAACAGGTGAAAATTGAACACAGGAAACCCACAGGTTTACTTGAACCTCTTCCTATACTAGAGTGAAAATGGGACAATGTCGCAATAGATTTTGTGAGTGGGTTGCCTAATAATCAAAAGAAAAACACTATGTAGGTTATCGTTGATCATCTCACAAAAATAGCTTACTTCCTTCCTACCAATCAGATCCACAGATCCAGTTAGTAAACTAGGGGAAACTTTATGTTAAAGTGATTGTGAGACTACATGGAATACCCAAGACTATAGTATTAGACCGAGATGCAAGGTTTACATCTCAATTCTTGCAGAGTTTGCAGAAACAATTAGGTACTAGACTAACGATAAACACATCCTTTTACCCACAGACAAATAGACAGTCAAAGAGGGTAATACAAATCTTGGAGGATATATTGAGAGTATGTATTCTTGATTTCAAGGACAACTAGAGTAAGCACTTACATTTAGCTGAATTTGGCTATAATAACAGTTACATGCAAGTATTCAGATGGCACCCTGTGAAGTTTTGTATGGCAAACCTTGTAGATCACCAACATGCTAGGCAAATTTGGAAGATTGGGTGTTTACAGGACCAAACTTGGTATAAGAGATGAATGAACAAGTCAAATTGATTCAAAGGATATTAGAGATGGCTCAAAACAAATAGAAGAGCTACGCTGATAGTCAAAAGTGACCCCTGGAGTTCTAGAAAGGTAATAGAGTGTTCTTAAGAGTTAATCCTCAGAGGGGTATTTGAAGGTTTGGACACGTGGGAGAACTGTCATGAAGATTTATTGGGTCGTTTGAGATCACAAGGCGGGTTGGTGAATGTGCATATGAGCTTGATCTACCTAACCAAATGTTTTCGATTCATAATGTCTTCCACATATTGATATTGCAGAAGTACGAGCCTGACCCTTTCATATCATCCATTGGGAAGAGATACGAGTACAAGACGACACCATATACAAGGAGTCCATAGTCAATATACTGGATTACAAAGTACAGAGCCTAAGGACAAAGGATATTCCATTAGTTAGAGTCCTATGGAGGCATCACAATGTCGAGGAAGCAACCTAAAAATTAGAAAGTGAAATGCGAACCAAATATCACAATCTATTCACCAAGAGCACCTGATCAACATTACTGCGAGTGACAAACGATTCAGGTAAGCTATTTCAAATTTTGAGGACAAAATTTAAATTAAGGAGATAGATTGTAATAGTTGAAAAAAGGAAAAAAAAAAGAGAAAATAATAATAATAACAATAATAATAATAAAATAATGAACTTGAAGGAAAAATAAATAAATGAATAAATAATAATAATAAAATAATTACGTATTCCAATACAAATGGAAATCATATATTTTAATATAACTGAGAATTGCGTATTCTAATACAACTGGAAGACTACGTTGAAACCTCTATATAAACCCTATTTTCTTTTATTTTAAAAGCAGTTTAAGTTTTTTTTAAAACTCTCGAGCCACCAAAAAAGAATAAGGGAACATCTAGAAACTATCAATGGAGTTCTCAAAACGCATTTAAATAGCAAATTGAAAATCTAAAGGTATAAGTTTGTTCATCTTTTCTGTACAATCTTTAAGAATTGTTTAAAAAAAATACCTAATTTAAACTGACAGACATACATTAAAATTTTAGATTGAAGATATATGTATATAACTTGGTAGTAATAAATTTATATTTTACAATATGTTAAAAATTATTTTTAAATATGAATACTCTAATATATATACAAATATGATGATGGATTGAGAAAATCGAATAATATATAAAACAATTGATTGAGAATAGTTGATATATAATAATTGATTGAAAAAGGAAAATCGATTGTATACAATGATATGAAACATTACCCAGTTGTGAGCACACCAATCGGTTTATGTGGGTTATTATGTGAGTTATTACATGTCTATATATGAGCCACATCACATGACCGGAGGATATAATGACTATATATCTATAACAATTATGCGGTTGGGACGATATACTATATATATATAAACAGTTTTCAATAACCAAATTACATTTTTTATATATAAAAGCAGTGTATTGATATATTTATATATAAAAATGTATATTGGTTATATTATTTACATATACGTGTATAGTCTTTATTGACATGACTACACATATTATTTATGTGTATACACATATATACACATTGTTTACATCAAATAGTAATTATAATATAATATATTATACATATATTATGATAATCTAAAACAATATTAATTATAGACATAAACATGTAATTAGATAAATTGTTTTATAAAATTGGGGTTATTAGAATGATGAGTTGTTAATGATAATTCTAAAAATATCTTCGATTGAAAACTCAAGACAATTGCGACAATTATACAAACAATTAAAGAAATCAACTATTGAAATGAAGATGATTACTCTACTCTTAAGTATTATTCTAGTTTTAAATATAGAATGTAATTAATTATTTGTATTGGATATCTTGTCTAGATACATGCTAGACTATTATGACAATGATTGATTGATTTCATAGATGATTGTTTGTTACATCAATAGAATGGTAGAAGCATGCTAAGATATGGTTATGAAACATCGAATTCGATGACCCATGTGCATGTTTACGTGTTTTTGAAAATATTTTCCTTTACTCATGTCTTTGAATTGTGAATTTATTGACCATGCTAGACATTGAAACGTGTCGTCTCACTTAACAAAGATGATTAAGAAATTTAACTGCTTACTGGTGCAGTGATGTTGACACTGTGGTAGTGATTTAGTGTCATCATGGGTGTCCCCAACCCAAGGCGGGTTTTGATACAATTGTGGCATTAGTAAGATGAGATTGCTAGTCTGGTTCAGACTTCACTCCCGAGACTGATAATCGAGTTGAGACTTTACTCCTAAGATAAGGTCTTGAATAGATAACTAGTCTGTCGGCGTTACTTCCAATATTCTAAACCTAACAGGGAATACCGAGAAAGGTCTTTTCGGTCTTAACGTCAAGCCAAAACAATTGAACTATATGAATGGTTTAATGTTTGATAATTATTTGCACGTTTTGTGTTTTAATTTAAATAATGCTTGAAATATATTGTGTATGATTCATTGAAATCTTGAGTTTACCTTACTTACTCTTTTTTCAAGTAACCATTGAAGATACTTGGGTTGACAAGTAATGAAGAGTCCTTTCATTACTATTGATATGCTCACAATGAGGACATATAGGAATAGGAGTTTATTTTTTATTTTCTAGTTGTATGACATGAGTCCCACTATTTGTTTTGTTTACTTACTTGTTAGAGCCAATAGTTGGGCCAAATATATTTTATTTGAATTCGGCCATGGGGCCACTGTTTAGTTTTCTATTGATAATTAATTCAAATTCTTTTAGTTATTATATCATCTCAAGGTCTTTATCATTCATGTTTTGAATTAGTTATGTTTATACATTTTGTGGTGTCATGAGATGTGACCAGGTCCAACTAGGAGATCAGAAGATGTGAGAAATAAGTAATATCCCAATTTTTTAATAGTAAAATATGACAAAAGGAGTGATTGCATATACGACTTTAACTGTGAGACAAACGTATTAATTGTAAAATATTCGAAAACTGAAATGTTACCCTATATTTAGACAATTTTATTGTTTTAAAATTTTAATATGAAGAACTAGATGTTTAATTACATAGGAATGTTTCGTACTTTACTATTTGATATAAGATTTTTGTCAAAAATGTTTTTGGAAAGAAACAATAGGAACAACAAACAATAGCAACATCCTCCTTAAGTTAATGCCTCGAAATGTTTTACTTGTCTTCTTATATGAAATATAATCTTTTCAAGGAAAATTGTGTTTTCAAAAGAAATAAAATTTTCATCTGCTATTCCACTACAAGAAACGAGTTTGAGAAAAATTAACCCACAGCTTTTAAGATAACAAAACCAAATTAAGTAAAAGTTAGAAAATGAGGGGTGTTACAGCCTTCAAACAAAGATATTATTCATAAATTGGAGGTTGGCACCTTTGCCTCTTCTGTTCCCACGCCAAAACCTTTGATACTAGAAAAAAAAAAAAAAGGGCAACATAGAGTCCCCTTTCCTACCTTGACAATCCTTCCTATTTTCTACACTACATGAAGGGACTCATCCTACTCAAAAGGCCTCTCAAATTATGCTTTATTACACTCCTTAATTGGACGCTGATAGAGCCCTTCAATTTCCTAAAATTGACCATCTCGTTGAAAATAGAGCTAGGAGAAGTATCTCATGAGTTCCTCATTTGCAGGAGGTCCATCGTCCAAGAAGGTCCCATCCTTGCTCTCCCACCTCTTAAATAAATTTTTTCACTTAGCTTGAAATCTTAGAGAGAAGTTCTCCAAGAAGAGTTCATTGTGGCTTTCTCAATTAAGGCAATGGATTAGTTTCTCAAGATCAAATTTAATCAACTTTGCCATTCCATATTTTAAGGGACTCCTTCCGTAAAGGAAATCGAACCATTAGTAGTCTGTGGCAAACACTACCATAAGCATGTGAGGAACTTGAACAACTCTTAAACGAGAGGGGAGGAAATGAGTGTGATCAAGCCAAGCATTTTTGAAGCAAAAAGTAGGATCCAAAGAAAGGGAGGTTTAATAAGAATAATTTATTAATTAACCCTTTTAGCAAACACTTCTTCCAAAAGTAAAGACTTGCAATATTAAACAAAGAGAAGTGGAGATTCATACTGAAAGATAAAAGAACAAGCTGATTTTCTACATCAACAATCTAAAACAGTAGTATTATGAATTCATCGTCCTCTTGAGTGTAACAGCAGAACCTGCAAATTAATGCATGCTGAGGCAGGAGACAGACCTCTAGAGCCTGAACACTATGACCCACACACACACAAAAAAAAAAAAAAAGAAACATTCACATAAATATTACTCAAAAAAAAAAAACGAAAGAAAAAAAACAACTTTGTCCTACTTCACATGAGACCTCGCCAAGGTAACTACAACCACAACCATGCTTCTTTCAACCAGTATTCTGTAAGCCTGCAGCAATACCCTTCATGGTTAGTATGAGGGTGTCCTCGAGGCCTGGTGCATATTCGCTCATTGGGTTCAGCTTCACTAGCTCTGCAGCAGGCTTGCTTGATTCCCCAGCTTCCTTCGATAAGTGAGGCCTTAAAGTCACGTTATAGCTTGGGTCTCTTATTCGCTTCATTGTGTATGCCTGGAGCACGTTCAATGTCGTTATGTATGAGTTTCGAAGTCGCAGTCTTTGCTTCAAGTATGGGTCCCCTTCAAGAAGATCCTTGTGGCCAGCAATCTAAACATAAACCACAAAGAAAATAACTTAATTGAATTTTCAATGGAATTGAAGGAAATCCCCCTTTTTTTTTCGTTTTGATTTCTTACTTGGAGAAGAAGACTCTTTGTTTCTTCGTAATCAGCTCTTAAGCGTTCTCCAAATGGATGCAATTCTTCAGATACTAGAAGTTTATCGTACAAGGCAGCAATGCCTGGGTTTCCCTTGGCAAACACCATTTCAACTAAATCAATAGTGACCCTAAAGAAGGGCCATTCATTGTACATCTCCTGCAACATATGGAGATTCTCAACGTCCTTTCTGATCACATGTTTGAATGCAGCACCGAACCCAAGCCACACTGGAAGATGAAACCTTGTCTGGGTCCATGCAAAGATCCATGGAATCGCTCGAAGTGACTCAATGCCCCCACTAGGCTTCCGCTTTGATGGACGGCTTCCAATATTCATCCGACCATACTCCAACTCAGGCGTTGCCTGAAAATTTTAAAAAAATAAAAAGTAAAAGAAAATCTATTATGTACCATTCACATTGTTTTGACAACAAAAAATGCACGCAATGAGAAAAATTCTTACGAGGCGGAAGTATTCCACAAAACGGGGCTCCTTGAAAACCACAGAACGGTAATTTTCTGTAGCAATAACTGCCATCTCATCCATAAGTGCACGCCACTCGGGCTTTGGCGAGTTTGGGGGACGCATTCCATGCTCCAGTGTGGCAGCAGTGAAACGCTGGAGCGTTCTAAAACATAAGCGTTCTTCCCCAAAAGATTGCTCAATTACTTCACCCTGTACAGTCACTCGGAGAGAACCGTTTGTGGTATCCCGTGGCTGAGATAATATAGCCAGATGGGTAGGACCGCCCCCTCTTCCAACAGTCCCACCTCTACCATGGAACATTGTTAATTTTACTCCATACCTTTTGGCAACCTTCACTATTTCCTCTTGGGCCTTGTACAATTGCCATGCCGCAGAGAAACGCCCAGCATCTTTCCCTGAGTCGGAGTAACCAATCATGACTTCTTGCTTCCCATCAATCCTGTTCCTGTACCAATCAATCGAGAAGAGACGAGCCAGCGCGGCAGGTGCAGCTTCTAGGTCAGCAAGCTTCTCAAACAGTGGCACAACTCTCAGCGGCTTCTTGATGCGGCATTCTCGCTGTAATAGCTCCACAGCAAGCACATCTGAAGGTGCTGTGGCCATAGAGATTATATAGGCACCAAAGTTATCGTGAGGTAATTCTGCTATGACGTGGAATGTGTCTAGGACTTCTGCTATTTCTTCAGTTTTTGGAAGATCAGGACCAAACAATGGGCGCTTGCCACTCAGTTCAGAAAGAAGCCATTCTTGGCGGCGTTCTTCAGACCATTCCTTGTAGGATCCAATGTCAAGGTGCCTAGTTATGGCATCTATGACATCAGTGTGCCTGTCTGATTCTTGTCGTATATCAAGTCTTACAAGAGAGAGGCCAAAGGTTGAAACTTGTCGCAAGAAATCTAGAAGGCTTCCATCAGCAATTGGCCTGTCGCCACAAGCACAGAGGGATCTGTAACAAAGCTCAAGAGGCTCCAGAAACTACCTCCCCCCCCCAAAAAAAAAAAAAAAAAAGGATGGCCATAAGAAGCAGATAACATCAGTAAAGATAACTGTAAAAAAGACAAGAAGATATGAAACCTGCTCAACATTGGTATAAGTTGCCTCCTCAGGAATTTCAGAGATTTCACTAGCCAATAGATTACGAGAACGCTCACGTGTGTTATACAACTTATCTCTTACTTCGCTTAGAACAACGCGATATGGTTCACTAGGAGGGACTTTCTTCCAGAACTCTGAAACCAGAAAAAATTGAAATCAACAAGTTCCATTGTTCCTAAGCACTTTGTTTCATTAGTGCAAACTCCTGAAACCAATCTACATCATGAATTTAAAAAATGAATATAGACGCAAGGTAGGAAACAGTAAGAGAAAAGAGAGGACCCCAATAACAAAAAAAAAAAAAAAAAAAAAAAAAAAGAAACAGTTAGATGAGTAATAAATTTCCTGCTCTGCTTAACCTAAATGTAGGCATTGAAAATCTTAAAAATCTCATTGAATAGCATATTCAACTCAACTAAGCCCTTTCCTTTACTACAAAAAGTCAACTTCATGGATTCACCGCCTCCATGTAGATTTAAATTGTATGATTTTTATTAACGTATAACATTATGGTTTCTTCTCCAAAAAAAAAAGCAAATTAAATGAGACAGTTAATTAAGCCTAACTTGAACATACCTATATAGTGTTTTGAATCTTTCTTCGAGGATCTATGGAGTTCATCTGCACATGCTCGTAGCTCATCATTGCACCGCCACATTGACAACTACAGATAGTAATAAGAAGTTTGTCATTGAATGGAAACAAGTTTCTCAAATGAAGAAATACAATGATTGCCATAAAAAACACCAAAATAAACTATCTTTATACCTCAAACATGAGATCCTCTATTTGAGAATAATACAAGTTGGCAGCCATCATCCTTGCTAGTAAGCATACATCTCGCGTAACTTCAGGAGTGACCCTTGGATTTCCTATTATCCATTCAAAAGGAAAAAAAAATGTTAAGGGTCATTATCAAAATTTCACAGACGACAAATCATCTCATGTATGTAACTCATTCCAGTAACACAATTTTTTTAAAAATAATAGATGATTTTCTTCTCTAGATCCTACCTAACTATTTTCACCAAACAAGGCATGGAGATCATACCATCACGATCGCCACCCATCCAAGAAGAAAATTGAATCAGAGGGGCATTATAAGGAAATCTCTCTTCTATTCCAATGTTCTTCAAAGCAGTGTCTAGTCGGCGTAAAAATTTTGGAACTCCATTCCAAATTGTCTCATGGAAATAACTCATCCCAGCCCTCATCTCATCTTGTGGTGTTGGAGCAGTCCTACGGATTTCATCGGTACGAAATGCAGCTTGGATCTGTGTACAAATTGGAAGCTTTATCAACAAACAAATCCTGAGAAAAGCTAGATAATGATCAAAGATATTATGTGGCCTTTTTACTTTCAGTCCCCTAAGCTCTAAGCATGCATCAGCTTAGTACTTTGCAATTTCTTCTTATCATCTAATCTAAGAGAAGAAACTGCACAGAATTATTAAGGAAAAAAAAGTGGACAAAGATAAATCTATAAAAAACATATGTATGCTCGTCTTTCTGGTAAAATTGATTGGGAACTATATTGTTCAAAGTTATTAGTAACAAAAATTACATGAAACCCATGAATTCTTTAGAAATTTTGAAAGCAAAATAGATCAATTACTGCTTCGAGGAAAACATTTTTCTTTGGATCAATAAACAATGGGGTTTGATCCGATGACCTCCTGGTTTATTTATCATGTGTCAAGTTATATCGTATCTTCATATCTTAAAAAAGACATATACATCGAACTTTGGGCTTCTGAATTTTGTAAGATTGGAATATAATATAAAACTAAATTCTATAGGTTGAACAGATGCATTGGATTCCTATAAAAAAAAAAAAAAAAAAAAAAAAAAAAAAAAAAAAACAGAAACTGCGATTAAATTCTTGTACAAAAATTTACACCATCTCAATGTTAGAATTCAGGATTTACCTCTCTTAGAAGAGCTTCATCAAGCTCCTGCTTATCATTGGGAGTGATATCCTTGGCATACAAATGGGTCAAGCAATTTCTTATCCTGTGAAAGTGAAAGCACCAAGAATACACATGAACCATCTCCTCGAAAACTTTATCCAACACTGCACAATATGGTTCCTACAGTTTGCAATGTTTCCATATGGGAACATCATTCCAAAAATCAATAAAAGCGCCCAAAAAAAAGAAAAAAGAAAAACCTTCCATGCTTCTGAAGCAATGATCTTCGGACTGATTGAGTAGGATGGGCTGTAAAGACAAGATCAACAGTTTGATTCTTCAGGGCATCAAAAACTTCAGCAGGAGACTTTTTAACCTGTTTTACAAGTCTTTTGAGTGTTTCTTCAATGTCTGACTCAGTCGTTGCGGAGTTCTCATCGTGAAAATATCCCTTTTTAAGCTTGATTCGTCGCCGATAAGCAATCTGAACTTCCTCGGCCAAGTTGGCCAAGTTGAGCATATGGGAAAATGATTTAGCAACAACAATTGAGTCCCCAGCATCTAAACTCATTAAAACTTTTCCGAGCTCTTCTAGTTTTTGAGGATCATGCTTCCCTTCAAACTCTGCTGAAAGCTCGTAGCATTCTTGAACCTTAGATAAAAAGCCATGATTAACAATAGCCTAACTGTTTATGCTCACCAAATTGAATTTCCATGAGAGTTTTGTAAGTATAATTTCAATGCAATTAAACACCAGGCATTCACAAACAATAGGCATTTCATCAACTATAACAATAAATATAAAAGAAAGACAAATAACAAAAAAAGAAAAAAAGTACTCTTAAAACTAGATTTTACTCTTAAAACTATAACAATTAATATAAAAGAAAGACAAATAACAAAAAAAGAAAAAAAAAGTACTCTTAAAACTAGATTTTACTCCTGGAGAATTCACTCTGTAAATCAATTAACCAAATAAGAAATTACAAAAGTAAAACCCAATCTAACAAAAACTGAAATGGGTCTTCAGCTTCAAATTTAGTCAGAAGAAATTCAAGGAAATTTAGTCATGGAAGAAATTCAAATTTAGCCAGAAGAAAACAAATTGCTCTGTTTTCATCATGGAAGAAAACAGAGCATCCCTATCAAATTTAGTCAGAAGAAATTCATGGAAAATCTCTTCAAATATAAAAGCGTTTACTATTCAATAACATCAAATAATTTAAAAAACAAAAATAAATTTAGCATTCTTCCCAATGCATCGAAGAATTACAAACTGGGCACCTTTCAGAAAAACTAAACAAAACAAGATCAAAATATGATACCCGTAAACAAAAACATCATCATCATTACATGGGCATCGATTCAAGTTTAACAAAAACCTCAAAAAAAAAAAAAAGAAAAAAAAAACATAGGAAATGAAAAATTAAAGCACAGGGAATTAAGCAGAACATACAGTTTCTTTGATATCTTCTCCATGCAAATCCTGAAGAATATCGAGAAATCGATCCAAAAGCAACGCATCATACTCTACAAGCTTGTCGTCCTCTGAAACTTTCCCCGGAACCAGAAGCCTCAACTGGGCATCAAGCGAAGCGAACTTCTCCATGTTCCGAGCCATCCCAACACTTCCCAAAAAACTATAGAATATTGATTATCACACAAAACTTCCTATTTCAACCCAACAGACCCCGTGCCAACACGAGATTGTTGCCTGTTTCAAACCTGCTAAAAGCAGATAAAACACGTTCCAACTTAGAGAAGAAAAAAGACGAAGAAAAAGGTGCAGAAACACAAGGAGAACGAGACAGGGAGAGGAGAGCGTGGAATTAGTGAAAGAAATGGGGTTATGGACCCTGATATTTTCGTTTCAATAAGATAAAACATGCAGAAAATCGACCTAGTCGGGAAATCGGCCCCTGTGATATTGTAATCAAGAAGCCTTATTTATAGAAAAAATAGAGAAAAATCAGCAAATTTAGCTACTGTCTCTCCCCTGCCGTGCCTATGATGGCATTCCACCAACTTTTTCCTAGTTAAGCCACGTGGAGACCTCTCACATGACTTTACCTTCTCTCTTTTCCCCTTTGGAATGATGTAATAACCACATGAGAAGCTGCGAGCCTTATTATAAATGACTTATATTATAAACAGCTACCACTTATATATTATAAACTTTAATTTAATTATTAATTATATCAAATTTATCAATTCATTTATTGACTATGTCATAATAATGCAGTTATATATAATCTATTTAACTTTTTAATGTTTAATTTTTATAAAAGATATTAATAAAATATAAAATATTTATTAAAAATAAATTAATTTATTAAAAAATATTTTTTAAAAATAATAAAAATTATATTATCAATAAATTAATTAATATATTAATTTTAAATTAATTTATTTAAAATTTATTTTTAACTTATCTACAATCGTGTTAAACAAATTATTTTTTATTTTAAGAGATTAACTTATTTATGATCTAAAATTTAATTTTATTTAATCGTGTTTAACTCATTTTAACCTCAAATTATTTTTGGTAAACTCAAACTTATTAAATACATATCATATTTGGCTCAAAGTATCGTGTCATATCACGAATTGCCTCTTCTAGTGAAACAGAATGCACTTTTTGTGATGTTTATTTTTCTATCTCTGCATTTTCTATGTCATTAAAATTTCTGTAGAATTTTGTAAACATTTTTAAATGATTAAATCCTATAAAATTTTTATAAAAGCATAAAACAGATCCACATACTTTTATTAATATTTATTGTAAAGATCTTTGTATATAAATTTGGCAACAATTAAAGATATATTTATGTACATATGGTTAACCACTAACAACAGTTCTAGAGTCTATCGTAGTTAAACCAGTCGATTGCTTGCTATTGAGTCACTTTTTCTTTTCATTTTATGTTAAAAATGTCTTTGAAAAAGTTCTTCCCAAGAGTTGTTAAAATAGACTTTGAAAAGAATATTTTTAAAAAAGGGCCTCCTCCAACATTTGCAACAAAAAGAAAATTAATTTGATAGCAGTAGTTGTAATAATTTATATTTGTCATTGAGGTGGCGGGAAATGATAAATTGTTTCCCAAGTGAATAAAAAAAAGAGTCAAATAACTATGTTATTGTTTCATACCATTGTAAAATATAGTCTAACATTTGTAAGTCATCTCTCTCTCTCTCTCTTGGTTTTTTGTAGTTATTAATATTTTAAGTTTTCTTTTTTGGGCTATTATTATAGATTGAGATTAACAAGCTTTTATAATGGTTTTAAAATTTG